>VMDR010002559.1:0-88964 GCA_007922815.1 Macrotus californicus
TTCTTGACACTCTGACCATTAGAACTTAGCCTGAAAAGATATGACTCTCTTAGTTCAAGTGCCTACCTATTAAAATACCTGAAAGTGCTTTTTAATTGAGAATATTATATGCAGCCCAAGAACATAAAGTGTGGGTGAATAAAATAAAAACAAAATAAGTATCACATACATTTTACTGTTCGGTTAATTTAGGCAACATTCTATAAGACAAATAAGAAATGCTTTATAGTGATGCTCTGGTATAAACTTCTAATCACTGTTCAGTAAAGGGTTGTTAAGAAATCTTCAACCAATACAGGCAACATTGATGATAATAATAACAATAACAGTAATGAGAAGATTTCTTCTGGTCTTTCCCACATTTCCCTTTTCCTTTCATTTCCCCAATTCTGCTAATCTTCGGCTCTGCGTCCAAGGCAGTTCCTTTCCCACATCAAGTTGTTCAGGAGTAGACTCTTCTTTGTCTCGTTGCCTTTATTCCTATTTGTCGAAAATTCTCTGTCATTGCTGATGTGCTTGCTACATGTATACTTAAACAGTGCTCAACAATGCCACCTCTACACACCGGGGCTCACCTTCAATACACATCACAAACATGCCTGCCAGTTGGGACTTGCCAACACAGGACAGCTTCCAGCCCAATCAATTTATGGTGCTCCAGCCCTGTTCTGGAACCTCTGTGTTCAGAGTTCTGGTCTACCTTCTCTGCGGTCTGCCCCTGGCTTCTCCACAACAGTGCAGCTGGACAAGGGGCCAATTCTGTGGTTTTGACAGAAGAAAACCTTTCTGTTTGGGGTCCAAGCTACAATGCATTCCATTGCCCCAACTGAACAGCAACATCTCTATCTCACTGTTTGGTGTGTTAGGATTACACGTCTTCCTTAGTTGCAGGAGTTCAAAAGATTTACCCTTAATTCATTTTAGGCTTATCATTGTGCAGCCCACAAAAGCGCAAAAGATAATGGATGAATAAATAAATACGTATTGGCACCGCAGGCCAAGCTGACCTGAAAGGACACGCACACACACTCCAAACCCATGGAAATGCTGAATACACTTGTTTTTCAATGCATAACCGAGCTCAAAAGCAAGGAAAGGAAATCCCCAGATGTCAGAAATGAAGAACAACTGAAAGGGAAAGGAGTGAGTGGGAGCTGAGGCCGAACATGACAAGGGCATTGTAAACCGAGAGAGCCCAGTAGACGGGGGACTCGAGCTTTACGCCTGCACAGCAACAGGAGACAAAACCATGGGCCCATGCAAGGCAGGGGGAGAAGCTAGGTTGCCAAATGAAACAGAGAGCCATGAAGCTTCGCCTGGACTGTGACACTGAATTCAGACACTCAGCATGATCGACATCAGTTTAGGGCGAGTGGCAGAAAAAGTTACCTATAGAAAGCTGGAACCAGAATGCCTTCTGCACAAATCTGCACTGCCCCAACTGAGAAATGAATACAGACACTGCTACAGCAATTCCTCTTCTCGGTATTTATCCTAAAGAATTGAAAACAGGATCTCAAAGAGATATTTGCACACCCATATTCACAGCAGCATTATTCACAATAGCCAAAATGGGGAAGCAACCCAAATGTTTACCAACAGATAAACGGGTAAATTGAATGTGGTATATAAATACAAAGAATATTATTCCACCTTGAAAAACAGGCAGGAAAATATGACACATGTCACCATAGGGATGAACCTGGAAGACACCGTGTTAAGTGAAATAAGCCAGTCACAAAACAAGTATTGTTTGACTCCGCTCATACGAGCTATGAGTGCTCAAGCCCAGAGACAGAAAGTAGAGTCGGGGTTCCCAGGGGCTGGGGCAGGCGGGGAATGGGGAGTCACTGTTTAATGGACACAGAGTTTCAGTTTTGCAAGATGAAAAAGTTCTTGGGTTTAGCTAAACAACAATGGGAACAGACTTAGCACAACTGAACTGTAGACTTCGTTAAATTGGTAACTTCTGTGTTATGTGCATCTTATGTACATCATTAAAAACTGAAAAAAAGACCTGGTTCAGGCCCCAGCAGGGCAATGGAAAACAAGACTGTCTAATTGGCAGCACAGTCAGGAACCTGTGTCACCCCAGGGGACGATCCCTGCCAAAGAGGAACTCACACTCAAAGATGGTGAACACAGGGAAATGGAGCACCATGGGAGAGTGAGCAGAGCAGCAAATGGGGGAAAAAGAAATTTGCTCTCCAAGAGATATAGACAACAGCATGCAAATATTCCTGCCAAAGATATGAAAGATTACCTATAAACCACAATGAAAGAACAGAAAAGAGGGTTGGGGAAGAGAGAAGAAAGAGGTAGCATTAAAAAAATAGGAATTCTAGAAATGAACAGATGTAGTCAGAATAATTTTCTAAAAGGAAATGATTACATGGATTGCATTGGTCTGATGGCTGTTGTTACTGAATCCAGAGCAAAGGGGGGAAAAGGTACATGTTTTTTTCTGGCCTAAACTTTTATCCCACCAATTGCATGCTATATGAGCCATGACGCAATGCCCAGTCTACAGTCAGAAACAAAATAACGTGAGGCAGCCTCCTGTTCGTCCTCAAACGGTCAAACTTCGGGCCAGGCACCATTCAAAGCCCCGAAGACACAGGCATGAGTAAGGCAGCCAAGGTCCTTCCTCTCCTGGCTCCTGCAGTCTCATAGTTTGCTGTCTAGATGACCATAATGAGGCATAAATACAACAATTTCAGACGTTTTGATAAGTATAATGAAAAATGTCATAGAGAGCAATAACACAGAGCATAATGGAGGGGACACCTTAGACTGAATGTTCAGAAGAGGCCTCTCTAAAGAGGTGGCATTCAAGACGAGCTTGGATAAGGAGGCACCAACCATGCCAACATCGGAGAGAAGGACCATGCAAGAACAGGAAGAAGCCAGGACAGAGGCTCTGAGTGGAGAGAGGAGAAAAAGCCTTTGGGTTATCATGTAGGACAGACTTAAGTAGAAAGAAGTGCTCATGGGTGTCCCACCAAACACAGTAAATAAGATGCCGTGGCACAGATGTCCCCCGTCATAGGTACTGCCAGATCTGTTGGTCGCCTTAAAGTTCACACGGTGACTGCCCTGGATACAGTGTGATCGGGAGATGCAAAGCCAGGCCTGGAGCTCCAGCCAGCATTTCACCAGAATCAGCAGACATAGAAATACGTTCTCTCAGAAGTACACGGGTGACCTTTAGACTTCATATCACCCCTGAGTGAACAAACGAATGAGGTGCATTCTCTGTGCCAGACGTCTGGGACCCGTCTGGCGCCACCCATTCCCAAAGCCAAGGTGGCAACCTTGCAGTGCAAGAGCCAGAGGGTAAAGAGTTCGGCCTTCAAAGATCACACCGTCTCTGCTGCAACTGCTCAACTCTGCCATTGCACCAACAGCAGCCAAAGGTAACAGGAACACGGATGAGTGGGGCTCTGTCCTAAAAACGGGGTGCTCACAGAAACAGGCAGCAGTGGCCCACCCCTGTTCTATGACAATGACCTCCCACATGGACTGAATCCAAATGAGCCTCGGGGTGTGGAAGACAGTATCAGGATTTTTGTTTATGTCGTTTATCACTGAAGAAGAAATTAATTAATCTAGTCGTATTTAATATGGAGGTCGCCATTGGTACTCTCATTGAATCCAATGACAGGGCATAAAAGTTCATGGATGGTATGGAAGGAATGGTGAGGAAATTCAGGGTGTCCCAAAATGCAGCAGGTTGCCAGTGGGCCTCACTCGTCTGCTCCCTTTCAGTTTACTGTAATATATGACAGCTTCGGCGTCACCCTCACGACACAGGCAAGCAGCTTAAAAGATTGCAATGAAGAATCTTCAGATTGAAGATGATATCAAGAACACAGGCACAAATGAGGGAGATGAAATGGCAGAGCCAACTCCTAGGACGAACATCTGTTAGTCACATAAAAAACAAAAACGGAAAAAATCATTGTATCTGCAAGGCGGTCCACAAAATATTCGATTCTGTGTTCATTTTTCATTGCTGTGTAACAAATCCTGATACGTTAGCACCATAAAACAGTAATGAACCGTTAGCATCTCAGTTTCTGTTGGTCAGAAATTTGGGTATGGCTTGCCTGGGCAAGTCTAGCCTAGAGTCTCACCTGAGACTGTAGCCCAGATGTTGGCCAGGGATACAGTCATTGAAGGCTTGCTTAGGGCTGGGAGACTCACTTCCTCTACGACCTGGATGGCTCACTGCCCCAGCAGGCAAGTTGGTGCTGGCCACCGGGAAGGTCCTCAACTCCTCACCATGTGGACCTCACTTCAGGCTCCTTGAGGCTCCTTGAGGCTCCTCACAACAGCAGCTGGCTCCCCCAAGCTAAGTGAGCAAAGAAGACAAGGTGAAAGTGGCAAAAGCCTCCCATGGCCCAGCCTAGAAGTCACACGTCATCAGCTCCCCCAGGGCCTGCTGGTCACATAAACCAATGCTGAGATGTTCAGCACATACAGTGGGAGGGGACTGAACAGACTGGAGTACCAAGAGGCCAGGATCGCTGGGGGCCACCTTGGAGGCTAGCTACCGCCATCCACCCTCTGACCCCCGACGACTTACGTCCCTCCCACCCAGGGATGTACTCAGTCAGACAGAGAGAGCAAATTCCCTGTCACCCCACCCTTCGCTCTGTTCAGGCCACCAACAATTTTGATGAGGCCCTTCCACATTGGGTATAACAGTGGACTGGGGAGGGCAATCTGCTTTACTCAGTCTACTAATTTAAATTTTTGGTTTCCAGCTTTACTGAAGTATAATTGACAAATAAAACTGTAAGATCCTTAAAGGGTACAAGTCGATCTGATATACTTATACATGAGGAGAGGATCCCCCCGTCAAGTTCATCAACATGTCCATCACCTCACATATTTCCTTTTTTTTTCTTTTTTGGTAAGAACCTTTAAGTTCTATTCTCTTAATAGACTTCAGTCATACAATCCACTGTTACCAACTACAGTCACCAGGTTACACATTTGATCCTCAGACCTTATTCATCTTCTGAGAGTTTGCACCCTTTCCCCACCTCTCCCCACTTGCCCCACTCAACTCTAATGTCAGTCTCAAAACACCCCCCCACACACCCAAAATGACGCTTCACCAGATGCGTTTCGTCAGGCACTCCATGTCCCCTCCAAGCTGACACATAAAACTCGCCCTCACAACCACTGAGACAAAATTGAATGATGTTTAAAATCTTATCTATTTCACATTTCTCTCCTGTTTAGTTTGTACTTTTGCATACGTTTCCGGAGATGCACAGGAGAATTCTGTGTGCGTCCACATGTGTGTATCACACACACGCACCTTCTTTTTAACAGGCAGTGCCGCAGAATCAACAGACAGTGTGGCAGCGACCAGTCTAAAGCCTGAAAGTGAAAGAGGGAGCTGGCCCAGTCTCGCTTTCTATTTTCGGCGATAATTTGTCAGGGCATCTCTCTGGCGGTTAGTAAGTGGTATCAAAATACAGTTACCAGCGTGACTGCCTCAGGAGCCGTCGCAAAAGATGTAGTGGTTTCGAGGGGAAGTAAATGTAAGAACCGCGCCGCACGTGCGGAGCCAGTGGCTGTGGCGAGCATTTAGCCTGTTCTTGAAGATGAACAGAATATTTAAAATGAAGGGCAAATTCCTCTTTTAAAACCAGTGAAACACAATCTAGATAAACTGAAGCTATGAATACCTGAAAAAAGTACCTAGGGAGATTTTAAAGAGGAAAAGCTTATCCTTTTCTGCAAAATAAATAAATAAATAAATTGTGTCATATTGAAAAGGAAAGGAAATACAGAGATTTGATGGAAGGGAGAGAGAGGCATTAAAAATACCTGCCACTATTAGGTGCCAGCAACTTTCCCCAAAATATTTGACTTTCTTCTCCCTTTGCCGTTCTCTTTCATTGATCGTTTCTTTTTACAGAATCAAAGATCAATGAGCCAGCCCACTGCAGTCTTTTGCCAGCTGGACCTTCCACTGTGGTCACTCAACCCAACACCTAGATCTGGAACCCCTGTTCTCATGCCTGCTCTTACCTGGCCAGACATTGTGGACCGATGAACAACATCCCAGTCAAAACCCTCCTCTGGGGGCCATCTCACCAGAGCCGGGCCCTACCCACTGCCAACAGCAAATGTGCTTATACTGCACATTGGGCCGCAAGTAGTGCACATTACATGTCAGCACCCAAATGTCCCCCTAATTGAAAGATGTCTTAGTTAAACCACTATTATTAAGAATTACAGTCTACGCCCTGCCTGGTGTAGCTCAGTGGATTGAGTGCCAGCCTGCAAACCAAAGGGTCGCCAGTTTGATTCCCAGTCAGGGCACATGCCTGGGTTGTGGGCCAGGTCCCCAGTACGGGGCACAGGAGAGGCAACCACACAGTGATGTTTCTCTCCCTCTCTTTCTCCTTCCCTTCCCCTCTCTCTGAAAATAAATGCATAAAATCTTTAAAAAAAAAAAAGAATTACAGTCTAGGCCATAAACAACATCTACCACGGATTTAGCCCTTGGTGGTGGTGGCAGTGGTTGTTAATTTTTTAGTTGTTTTCAATGACAGGGGACCTGCGATGTGATTTTGCATGACTTCCAGACATACAGCATAGTGCTAGACAAGCAGACAGCTTACACAGTGCTCCTCCTGGTGTGTCCGGTACCCACCAGCACCATCTGTAGACTAAGCCCTTGTTCTGAGCCACACACTCCGCTTCCACGATTCTCAGGCTCTACGTCCTTTCATCTACCCAGCAGTCCTAGGGGTAGATAAGCCTACCATTCCCCATTTTACAGAATAGAGAAAAGCAAAGCTCAAGTCACTTGCCACAGGCCAAATCAGTGGCAGAGAATTTGACTTCCAAGACTGCCCTCACATATTCCATCATAGACCTCAAGAATCACACAAAATGTTGCTTAAAAGGGGTCCCTGGCCCCAACCCAAAGACTCTGACTCAGCAGACCTGAGGTATGCCCCAGAAATCTCTTTTTTGTATAAAACGCCCCAGCTGATGCTGATTGGAGTGGTTAGTAGTTTTCTGGGACACGCGTTGTACTGTATTTTAAGACGTCTCTTAAGTTGGCATTCTACTCTAACCAAATAAATTGAACTGTATCTCAGAGGTTCAAGGTTACATTATAACTATCCTCTGATGTTATGAATTAAGAGAGAATATACACACCCGCATTCATTCAAACTTCAAAAAACTGGAAAACCGGAGGTCATGATTTGCATTACAAAATTATTCTTCAATTTACAAAAACTACTCTGCAATAAGTCCCCTGATAGCACACAATTCCCAAACAAGGTGCCACACAGCACTGCCCATAAATGGAACAAAACTGGCCACTAAAACTGAAAAAATAACAATAATGGCAGAAAGGCACAGAAAATCACACTAGGGAAGATCATTTTAATTTTGCCTCCCATCTACACTTTCCTTACACACCTGGTGCTTGTGCTACTAACCTGCTCTTGAGGGAGAGTGGACAACAAAGCCCCCCAAAAAACAGCACCAAAAAATATTACAGGAAACACTCAGAAAGAACCCACCACATCTCATTTGACAGCCCGATCTTTTTTGAGGGCTTGTGCTGGTGCCTTTATACTGGATTTGTATGGCACAGTCCTGCCTCCCACTGGGAAGGTGGTCCTGGCTCATGTGACATGACCGGCTATGTCTCCTGGTCACGGGGTTGTATTGGAAAGAGCATCGAGACCTCCAGGTCTGCTGCCGTCTGCGTAAGTTTGTGCCCAGCCGGCCTTGCTCCCTTGAACCATGAGTCTATTACACCATCTCAATTGCGGACTTTTCAGAAACACATTTATTACCTACGATAATGTGTGAAAGACAGCGCTTCTCTTATTCCCAGTGAAAAGTGCTATTCTCATAGTTCTCTCCCTACTGCAGAGGCCCCAGCCCCGACAGGTGGGGCAGGAGCCCTGCGGCACTCGGGCATGGGCCGTTTGTGTCACAGCCTCCACTCTGCAGGACAGGGTCAGCTCTCAGCAAAGAAAGGGCAGTTCGTGGGAGGAGCCAGCGGGGCATGAGGGTAACAAAGCTTGACCTCGACTCCCAGCAGTTGGCAGAGTGAATGGAATGCCAAGGGACTCCAGGGATGACGACATGCAGATCCTACTTGGAAGTTAAGAAACCGAGCTTCACTTCTGGATAGAGGCGGCTTTAACAAGCAAGTGAATGTCAAGCAAAACAGTCAATTCAAGGAAGTGGCTGGGGAGTGAGGGGTGGACCTGAGTGGAAGGAGGCATTCACCTCCAGAGGGCCAAGGCAGCGCGTGGAGAAAGCCCACAAGGATCTCCTCCAGGGCCCCGATGTGGGCACTGCCCAAGGACGGCCCACTACTGCCCACCCAGGGGGACAGTTTCTCCAAGGCCCAGTCCCCCAACTCACCCTCAGTGCTACCAACCGCCTTGTCCTGGGAACAGTCTTCACACGTGGATGCAGATGGCTCATCCCTCGGAGCCCTAGCACCCACTCCACTTCCCTCCCTAGAGCCCTTGGAGCGCGCTACTCCACCCCCCCATATGGGCTAGTTACAAATCTGCCCTCCTCTTCCCCACTTTATCCTTCCCAGACCAGCATGTCCACAGAGATGACCTTTAGACATCTTGTCTTGATTAAGCCCATCGGTGGGAGCCCACATTCCCCTCTAAGAATACCTAGCAAACAACCTACCTACAGAGGGGAACTGCGCAGAACCAACTGAGTGCGTGGAGCTGGGGATGCTGCCAATGCAGGCTGGGTCAAATGCAAGTTGGGACAAAGAGGAAGGAAGCTTTCCCAAGGAACATCAGCTTGAACTGGCCAAAGAGGCAGGACGAGTATTTGGGGCAAGGTTCTGGAGAGAGGAAGTTGACGAGAGAGGCTGCCCCACTCCCGGGCTGCCAGGGGTTCACACCTCCCAGATGGCACGACCAGTAACAGTCAACTGCATTAAACCGTGCAGGAGAAAATATCTGAAAAAGTCTCTGAACTGTACTGCACTATCGCCACACGGAGATGAGCGCTGTGATTCCTCACGATGTAAGAATGACTAAGGTCGGGGGGCAAGGGGGTGAGGGGACTGGGTGAAAATGGTGAAGGGATTAAAAAGGACAAATTGGCAGCTATAGCAATAGTCACAAGGATGTAAAGTACAGCACAGAAAACATCCTCAATAAGACTAAACTAACTGTGTGGTGTCAGAGGGGTACTAGATTTATCGGGGTGACCAGTTCATAAGTTATATAAATGTCTCATCACTGTCTGATCACTATGTCGTACACCTGCAGCTAATTTAATATGGTGCATCAGTTGTTATTGAAAGATGTATTTTTTTTTTGTTTTATTTTTCTTTAAAGATTTTATTTATTTATTTTTAGAGAGAGGAGAAGGGAGGGAGAAAGAGAGGGAGAGAAACATCAATGTGTGGTTGCCTCTTATGTGGCTCCCACTGGGGACCTGGTCCACAACCCAGACATGTGCCCCAACTGGGAATCGAACTGGCGACCCCCTGGTTCTCAGCCCACACTCAATCCACTGAGCTACAACAGCCAGGGCTGAAAGATGTATTTTTTTAATTTTTGTTTTAAGTTTTAGATTTTTTAAGATTAATTAATTACTGAAGTAAAAGAATAGGTAGCATTCACGGAACCCTGTGCCGGTGTGAACCGTGCTAAGGCCCACGCTCATTGTTTCATTCCGTTCCCAGTCGGCCCACCTGGGCAAGCACGGCTGTCTCTGTGTGACGGATGAGGAAGTTGAGACTGGGAAGAGCACAGTCATTTGCATCAGCTCAGAATGAGCAGCAGGGCGAGCTGGGGTCAGTCAGGCCGTAGGGGCAGCCCTGTGTCACAGCACAGTGTCACCAGCACACCTCAAAATGCTCCCCCCACCTCGCTGAGATAAGCTTACTCCACCCTCGAGGAAACCATTCAAGAAAATAGGTGTTTGAACATTTTAGAAACA
The DNA here is from genome assembly GCA_007922815.1 of Macrotus californicus. Classification (NCBI taxonomy): domain Eukaryota; kingdom Metazoa; phylum Chordata; class Mammalia; order Chiroptera; family Phyllostomidae; genus Macrotus; species Macrotus californicus. The sequence continues at coordinate 9,982 of VMDR010002559.1, forward strand.
TTGCTATCTAAAATGGTGAAAAGAAACTAAATGTGGGTGCTCAGGGAAGTACAGTTCAGTCAGCTGGAAAATGTGGTTACGTGGAACAGCTCATCCCTGATGATGCCGGATAAATGGAGTGTTACCATATTAGTAATAGTAGGCGCGAGAGCAGCACAAAGGCGATTAATATTATTAGTCAGGCTGCAGTGCTTGGACAGGCTGGTGCAGGAGGAAAGGGCGAACTGGAAAAACAATCGGGAAAGAGCTTCCGAGAGACTTGGGCCATGCAGGCCCACCCCACCCCTTCCCACCGCCCTCACCAATTGCTCAGAGGGCAGTGATGTTTCCAGGCACCGTATTTATTTCTCACAACACACACTTGGCTATTCTCTTCTCATTTTGAACCCCCTGCCTCTGGGTTCGTCTGTACCTTGTTGCTGGCAGCATTAGAGAATGTATATGGACTGCAGCCTCATGCAGGACAAGGCTACAGTGAAAGTAAACGGATTCTCCTTGTCTGGCGTATTGATGCTGTGCAGCAGAAAGCCAATAAGTGCATGACCTTGCTCCACACACAGATACGTTCTTTTAACGGGCTTTCCCTCCAAGGCAGCGAGTCTGCACTGGGAGGGAGAACAGAATGCATTTTGCTTTTAAGAAGTATATAAGAAAGTACTCGTTTTTTCCAGCCTTTTTTTTTTTTTTGCCGTTTATTTTTTTCAGTTTCATAAAAAATACTTCTGAAAGCAGATTCCTTTTTGCACACAATGATTAGCAACGTCATCTTGCTGAAGGGCCTTTCTTCCTGAGCTGCTGGTTTGGTTCTATCTGGTGCTGCAAATGGACCCCGGCCAGAGATTCACACCAATTCAGATTCTTATCAGTTGTATTAGAGACACCGTATTTCTCCCTGTATTCCTATCTAACCTCTTGACTATATTAGACACATAGATATATGGATGGACAGAAAGACAGATAATGAGATCCTGCAGGTCAATAACTACTTTCAAACCAATGCTATAATTAAGAAAGCACAGGTTTGATTTTCTTGCTCCTACATAAGTCTCGTTTGGGGTTGTGCCAAGCTAAGACTGATTTATGCCTCTGCACACCATGAATAAAGCTTTTGAACTACAGAAGTAGAGCCGCAAACGTTGTGTTGAGTTTACTTGTATATTAACAGGTACTTAGCTGTTGTGCGACTGTATCTAGCATCTCAGCATCCTGTGCTCTGACTTGCTAGACACCTACTATGTGCCAGGCTCCATGCTGGTGCTGGGCATTCAAAGATGGATTTTTTTGTTGTTGTTAAAAGGAAAAAAAATAAAGAACCTATAACTAAAAGGGCAGCACCACACAATGAGGGTTAATGAACACCATTTTTTAAAACTGTTTGAACACCATTCTGTGTTTCAGACTGAAAATGACCCTTTTCTCCCCCACCCGTGAATCAGTCAAGAACAAAAGGAAATGATTCTGAATTTTTTCCTTTCTTTCCAAGCACCTTGGGAAGAGAGAACCAGGCATGGAGCCAAAAAAGGAGGGTGGTTTTACTAAGGAAAAGCACCACCCTGTTTGGCTTTGATGAAAAAAAAGGGAAAGAAAGAAGCAACTGCATTGTGCACAGAAGCTCGCACGGCGTCTATCGGAAAGGAGTGTTTTTACGGATAACCGCCACGGGCGGAACAGCAGATCTAATCAAAAGCGCTGCGCATGTGGCTGTGCCCGGCCTCTGGGAGAAGGCAGCTCTGTCATCGGCTGGGTTTCTAAGTTTTTCCTCTTCTATTCCGCAGAGCTTAGACAGCCTTACAATGCATAAAACATTCCTCGCAGCCTCCCTGTCCTCCAGAAAAAGAAGACTCTTCGCGAAGACAAACCATTAATTCCAAATTAATTCCAAACTAATAAAATTCTCTTATCTCCATCACACAGGTGAGTTGTGATGTGACTACCCATGTGGCTCCGCACAGATGCGTGTCACTGCTGTCCTCTCTTTCTTCCTAGAGGCTCAGGAGCAGAGTCTCGGCTTGAAAAAACAAGAACGCGAAGATTTTTAAAAATCATGCCCAGATGAATTATCCCTTCATCTTCTCTCTACTCATTTCCCCGCCTTTGTTTCCCATCAAAGAGACTGATGATACCGTGATAAGAGAGCAGAAATAAGCCGCCGCAGCCCTTGCCCTCTAGAGGGCGCTATACATGCCAGGCCCAGGAGACCTCACCAAGGTCACCTGCGTGACGCTGGATCCCACTGGCATTTTTTAGAAAGTCTAAACACGGATCTGGCCTGAACAGACAGGAGTGGGAGGTGGCGCTGCGAGAGGAGGCTGGGCCTGGCGCTCACATACCGAGGGAGGACAGGCGGTCTCCCGGGGGGTGCTTCCCGTGGCAGAAGATGGTTGTGCTAAGCGGCTCCCACTTCGGCCCTGTGTGGCGGAAAACAACGGAAGAGAAACCAAGGAAAAACAAGAGAGAAAAGGGGCGAGAGAGAACCTATACTGTTAGAGACAGCCCTGCCCAAGAAGCATGCTGGGTATTGGAAGATCACATAAAAGATACTAAATCCACCAGGAAACCTTTACTAGACCTCATGTGGATGCGTTTGCAAACCACATCCAGACTGAACCATTTCCCAAGTCTCTCTTGAGCATTCATTCCCAAGTAATCTGACAGCAATGTCCCTAGGCATAGGTGCTATCATGGCGCACTTACAGATAAAGAAACAGGGACAAGGGGGGAAAACTTTCCCAAGATAAGCCAGCCAGCCATACCAGAGCTCGGTATGCACCCACCTGATCAGGCACCAGGTCCGCATACCGAACTGCGGTATTCATTGATGGCTAAATGCCATGCCTCCAAAAACAGCCAGAAAAACTTCATAGACTTCTAAACTCAAACACTAAAATCCAACTTTTTTCAACTCCATCGCCTCTGCCAAGGTGGGAGAGTGAAGATATCCCCAACTATCTCTTCTTTCTTATTTAGCAAATGTCAAAAGGTAAGGAATGTAGAGAAGAAATTAGGATTGTTTGAAACCTCTGTTAGAAAAATAAAATACATAAGTTAAGGCCAGGCGATCAATCTCCTAAAATTGCTCTGAGACCCAACATCCAGGATATCCCCTAGATCTTTGATCCAGTTTGAGCCCACGGCAGACAGGAGAGTAGGGCCTGCCCCCCTTTACAAAGATGCTCTCAGCTCCAGGCTTCTGCATCCACCCCGGGCGACTCCAGCCTCATCCCCGCTGGTCTGAATCTCCTTCTCTTGCCACCCCAACACCAGCAGACTTATTGGCTCCCAACTTTACTGAGGAGCTTGGATTTTATTATATGAATCTCCTTCACTTCTTCTGTCTTCACCTCACCGGTTCAATAAATATAACTCCTCTCTTTTGTTTCTTTTCTTTTGTTTTGTTTTAGCAAAAGAGATGTTATTCCTCCTTTCCAAAGCTGAACCTCCTGCCTCATCAAACACCTGGACTCAACAATTATCCCCTCCTGTACCTTTGTCCCATGATCAGCCTCTGTCACTCTCTCTGCCTACAAACCTGGGCTACCCTCTCATCCTTATAAATACAAATTAATGAATAAAAAATGCAAAGCCTTCCTTTTATCCATGTGCCTCGTTATAACAAGGTTTACAAAACTTGCTCAGCCCTAAGAGTCACCCGGGCCCTTGCTTATTGTTCACAGGCACTTTCCCCTAGATATGGACTTGGCAGGTGTGAGACAAGGTGTGGGAATCCGTGTGACTGGGCAAGTTAGGGAAACACTTCCCTTCAACCCTCTCTCCTGTGTCTGCAGATGCTAAGCACGCAGGCTGTAATCGCTGCCTGCCTGCTCACCTCCCACGCGCTCGCAAGCACATTGCAGTGTTCTCGCCCTAACGAACTTCTCTCCTATGGGTGTTTTGCAATGCGACAACATAGCAAAGCTGAACTGCGAGTCCCGGAATTTCCTAACCCAGATGGTTCCAGGTGAGGGCTGGCCACTCAGAGAAATCTGCGTGAGCTATGTAGGGCAGGAGGCAAGCAGCTAACTCTGATGGAGGTTGACGGAGGGTCCAGGGCCTGGTGGCTCCTGTGTTGGCATGGGGCACAGATGTACCCCCAGCTCCTCCTCCTGAAACTTCTCTGAGTCCTGGGCCAGGCACGCGTGCAGCTGCATGGCAAAGGACCTGACTTGTGCAGGTCACCTGTGTCATCAAGGTTGGAGGTGGTGAGACACAGTCGCAGTTGGACCTTGTAGGTTACGTTTGTCTTCACAGGTTCCAGTTTGTCCTCAATTCCCCCGGCTCATACCCAGTTTCTTTCTTCCCAGCTTGTGGCCTCCACCAGGCACAGACAGAGGCAACAGCCTTCCGTGGACTTCTCCAAATGGACCAGTTGCCATGAGGAAGCCCACCTGCATGTCACTCTCAGATTTTGGTTCTCTGGTGGAACCCCGTGTGATGTAGGCATTGGTACTAGAAGTGATTCTGGGGGAATAGGACCTTAAAGATGGATTCTTTGACTTGGAATGGATCTATTCAGAATTGGTTTTCTGATTCGGTTAGATTTAAAGACAGTAATGGTCCTGTCACCAGCGGCAAAGGGGACACTGGCAGCCAGTGACATGCAATGGTGAAATACTAACTAAAGTGAGTACAGGTGTTGCAGGTAACAAGCATCTAGAAGACAAGACTTTGTGTGACCAAGCAGTTGCTGCCATAATAGGCTTTGGCTTAAATAAACAGTATAATGGAGTTGGCTTTGGAGAGTACTAGAAAACTTCGCAAAATAAAATGATGAGTTTGGGACTCTCATTCCCAGTTTGAGGTCTGAAGAAAGGACCACTGAGCTTCTAGGGCTTCCCTAAAGGAGCATTGTTTCCTGCAGTCAAGATTTCTGGGGGGTGGGGTTGGGGGGGGGTGGAGAAAAAAAAATCCAGTCCTAAGGATTGCTGAATCACAAAGCAAATTAAATTCACACGCTTGCAGGATCTCTTATGTCAAAACCAGGGCATGATTGAATGTATTTCACCACAATAAAGTTTTTTTAAACAAAAAATACCTAATCAAGTAGGTCTCTCTTCAAACTATGATTCTCAGCTTTTTGAATTGGAGGAAGCTTCTTTAACATTATGTTTTTCCCCTCGCAGTCCCGCCAGCTACACACACGATGGTGGTTGTAGTTTTCATGTCATTTAGAAAAGGAAATAAGTAAGAAAAGGTCATATAAAAAAGAAAAGAGCTCTGGCTGGTGTGGCTCAGTGGATTGAGCGCTGGCCTGCAAACCAAAGGGTCACCGGTTCTGTGACCAGTCAGGACATGTGCCTGGGTTGCAGGCCAGGTCCCCAGTGGGGGGCATGCGAGAGGCAACCAAACATTGATGTTTCTTTCTCTCCCTCTCTGTCTAAAAATAAATTAATTAAAAATATTGAAAAAAAGAAATGAAAGGAAACCAAAGCATTGTTTGGGACCCGAAAACTCAAAATAGTTTCTGCCAAACCTTTTTTGTCAGTGGAGGGAGCCCTTCCTCCTTGTCTGAGTTTTTACTGAGTTCTTGCTGTGCTGGGGGTGGGGGGCGGGTTGGGGGACACTGGGGATGAGGGCTGCAGCGGCCTCAGCTGGGGCAGCTGACTCTCCCAGAGGCCTCTCATTGCTGCCAGACCTACAACCAGACCCAAGCCGTGGCAGATGTCAGGAGCTAAGGTACAAAGTGTGGCCTGGGAAAAGGCGCCATACATACCAAGAGAACTGGAAGACTGGGTTGTTGGATCAGACAGAAGGAATATGTCGGATTGAGCCAAATGCGTTGCTCTGGGTGCGCTGAGCAGAGATTCTGGATTCAGTGTGTTAGCTTGAGCAGCTGGAAGTGGCTCTAAAAATTTGCATCTTGGTTTCCTGAAATATAGGAACAAAAGTAGCCTATAGTGAGTGAAGTTGAGGTGCCAGAACTTCCTTGGGAAACTTTAAAGGAAGATATCGAGAGCCTGAGGGGATCAAGATTATAGAACGGACTCATCATATGAGACCTGTTCTCCCCTCCCTAATTATATGTGCCAGGAGGGCCCAGGCCTCGCTGCATCAAAGCTGTCAGAAACGAATTTCTGAGGGGAACCCTGGCATCCTTGAAAAGCCCCATGGTGTCCCTCCTCTGCAGGCCAAGAATGACAGTGGGAACCGCTGCCATCAAACAGGACTCCCAAATTCACTGGGGATAAGGGGTCCCGGGGGCAGGGGGCCTTAACTGCAGAGACAAGTGTAGCCAGGTGACCATAATGAGCAGCAGAGCCAAAGCAGTAACCAGAATGCTTTGAACCACCAAAATCTTTGGGGCTGACCAATTGGTCTTGGTAGCCCTGGAACTGAAATAGACATCAGGCCTACTAGATCTGGTGACAAGGAGCCTGACTTGAATCATCACAATAGAAAGTGTGGCCCCTCAACCATTTCCTGAGCAAGTTCACAAACCCAGAGCCCCTTGGATGAGGGTAGGCAGGTTCCCCTTGAGACAGGTCCCAGCCACACAGCTAAGAATTAACTGATTCATCTCCAGAAATTCTGCCATGACTCCTAATTGCCAAAAGACTTGACTGTGGACTCTACAGGATGCTTGATACCATGCACCACCGCCCCCTTGAAACTTCCAGTCTTGGGCACTGAGCACTTCTGCTACAGCTGACTCTCGTTCCCGGGTTCTTCTTTCTAATCCCTAAATGGAAGCGTCACTACATTTTTATTCTGGTCCCCTTTCTCTTCTCATTTCCCAAAACACTCACCACATTGTCCTGTAGGCAGAGATTCCAAACTTCCCTCCTCAGACCCAACTTTTGTTCTGCGTATTGTCCCTGCTTCTCTGTGAGCTGAACATCAAATACCTGGATGTTCTACTGCCTCTTCAAAGCCATTCTGTATCTGCTATGGACTGAATATTTGTGTCCCTCCCAAAATTAATATGTGAAAGCCCTGACCTCCAGGACTGTGAGAAAGAAATTTCTGATATTTCTAGGCCACCCAGTCCCCGGTATTGTGTTACTGTGGTCCAGCCCGACTAAGTCCGTATCATATTTCCTTGTTTCTCTCTCAGCGATGCCTCCCAGTCAATCGGACTTGGAACAGCAAGCATCCTTGACTCCACCCCTCTCTCCTCTTCCCACGTCTAGTCTAATCAGTCACAAAGCACTAGCAGTTTTATCTGCAGTCTCACCTGCCATTACTAAAAATGCAACCTGGGCTCAAATCTGTGCTCCCTCTGGAGGAATGTAACAGCCTTCCAGGGGGCTGTAAGTGCTTCGAGAACAGCAATGCCGTATCCCAGATTTGTCTCTCAGAAACAGCAATTACCGCTCCCTAATCTCCCCCTTAACTTCACAAGGAACACACAACTATGAAGCTGTAGCTTTTGTGCTCTTTAGGCCAGATCGCATTCTTAGGCCGGGCTTCCTCTCCCCAGTAAGTATATCCACAAGCGGAGAGGGAGAAAGATCCATGTACTGGTCATTGCTTTTGATTCTTTTTTCTTTTTCTGGTTATATCTGAAACAACCCCTGCCCTCAGGCTTAGCAGAGTGTAAAGTAAGAACTTGATGGCTGTCTCCTGAATGAAACCCCCCCCCGCCCAAGAAACAGCCTCTTATTTATCTCCCCCACACTCGATAACCTCCACATGGTCTGAAAGGTCGATGGTGCTAACCGCTGACCACAGCTGTCTTCTAGGGCAGTTGCCTTCTGTGGGGACCACGAGTCCCTTCCCACAGAACAGCCAAGTGACCTGGGAGCCGCAAAATGGAGAATGAGAGCAGCAGGGACAAAGACACTCAGCCCCGTGTCTGCCTGGCTGCCACATAGGGCCACCGTAGGCATCCCATCAGCTCGAGAAGAAGAGAGCATTGAGAGTGGGCCTCCCTGAGTGCCTGGCCTCTCTGGAGCCTTCATCCTGTAACTGTGCATGTCACCTGGAGACTGTGCTTTTTAATCATCGCTGACTGAGTTACAGGGATCTGCTGGAGTTTCTGGTGTCCTCAGCAGCAGTGACAGCTGGTTCTCCTGCGACATGTATGTCAGAAAAGAGTAGGTTGGTAGCAAAGGGGCGTCATCCATTCCTTTTTCCTGGCACGACTGTGCACATCCAGCAGAACCAGGAAGACTTGGCTTTTCTAATGCAATGCTACAGCCCCTACTGCAAGGCATCCTGCAAAGGGGAAAAGCACACCCAGGCTGATGGTACGGGGACACCCAGAGCAGAACATGTCAAGAAAATGGGCTCGAAACTAGGGCTATGCACAGAAAAACAGAGCCAGGACAAGGCCCTTCCGGGACCCTGCGGTGCCAACCACATTCAGCCCTGCCCCTGTGGTCCCTCAGAAGGCTCTGCATGATGGATATGTGGTCTCTGTGACAAGGGGATCCCTCCGGCACACACCTCTATACCCTTTATCCCCATCTTCCCTTCAACCCCATAGGTCTCTTCCACTTCCCTTTATCCCCATCTTCCCATCAGCCCCATAGGCCCCTTCCACTTCCCTTCAGCCCCATCTTCCCTTCAGCCCCATAGGCCCCTCCCACTTCCCTACTGTAGGCCCTGCTTCTCTGCTGCAGGACCTGGTCCACAGCTATGACTTAATTATCTAGCCCGCCTTCATTTAACCCACCACCAAATCGGGCCAACTAAAAACTGTCAACCCAAAGACATGCTTTGCAGCTTCTCTGCCTGTCACGTTTTAGACACGTTGCTTGATTTCTCTGGACCCAGTTTCCTCACAAACAAAACGGTGAGGGTAAGTCAGGTTGGTGGCTTTAACCCTGGCTGCATATTAGAATCATCTGGGGAACTTGTAAACAGACCACGGGGCCAGGGCCCCTCCTTCCCAGACCAATTAAGTTAGAAGCAGGGGGAGGGGCAGAGGCCAAAGCCCTAGTATTTTTTAAAAGCTCCCCAGGGGATCATAACTCACAGCCAACATTGGGGAACAACCATCAGAGTGGGCGACCCCTCAGATTACTTCAGCCCCAGCCTTTACTCTGTGAGGCCTCCACATGGGGCGTGAACAGCAGTTGCTGTTTGAGTGACGGGGGCTAAAAACGGTCTCTAACAATGGAGTGAAGGGAAGCCATGACCTTAACTCACCTGTAATGCCTTATGGTCCGAAGTAAAAAGTTCAGTGATGATCAAAATAACTTCCTCTGAGTCTTAATGTGTCCATGCAGAAGACAGGATCAGAGGTCTTCAGGATTTCCCTGGACTTTCCACGTGCCCAGCAGTGCCCAGAAAAGCCAGTCGTGGACCTACTGTGTGAGGCAGCTGGCCTTTTATAGGTCACCCCACACCCTCTCGGTAAAGACTAACGTGCCCAGTCTGCTGGGCCTGTGCAAAACCCCAGCTGTCCAGTCTGCTCTCGCCCTCATCTTCCAGCCAATAGTTACTCAGTGCTGGCTCATCGCTGAGGCCAACTTCCAGGCCCTGCGGAGGGCGATGGGCCCAGCTGGGGAAGCAGCGGGGTTCAAGGTGAAATAGCAGAGGAGGGTCAGGCTAGCCTCAAAATGGGCACAACAATGTAGACGGTGTACCTTTTCTCCTTGATCTTGCTCTACAGCACCATTCCACACAGAATTAGACATGGCTTTGTATTGTGATTGTTTCGTGTGTTGCTCAACCCCTCCCTTAAATTCTCTGACCCTACTCAGCACAGAGCACGTAGTAGGCATCGAGTAAGAAACCCTTCAAGATGGAGAGGAAGGCCAGGAATGAGACTAGAAGTTTGATCTCATTATCCGCAGCGCAATCCATTCCTCTCTCCTGCACACACCCAGAAGGTTTTCAGTTCCACTTTTAGGTCAAATGGGCTTCATTTCACAGAGTCATAGCCTTTGGAATAGAAAGAGACCTTTCAAACCACCCAAAGGCCTCATTTTGTAGCAGAGGAGCCTGCGGCCTGAAAGTCCAAGATTCCCCCAAGGGGGCCAGTGGCAGACCTTCCCCCAGAGGTCACACTGCAGCTGAATGAGCTGTCACTGCCACTTAGGAGCCCCACGGGCTGCAGCACCAGCCAGGGCCACCCCTCACCCACTCGGTGACTGCTTAAAACAAATGTCAACCTACAGTACCACTGCTGAGGCACAAAACGTCCCGGCACACGTGTCCCTGGCTGCCCTGTGCTCTTCCTGTACCTCAGCTCCTACCAATTCCCGTCAGATCCAGAAATTCGGCCCAGTCAATTTCTGGAGCAGGGTGTTTCAGAGCACTGTGTTTTTCTGTCACGGACCTGGCTGCACCATGGCCTCTCTCTCCAAGAGGACGTAGGCAGTAACCCTGGCTGTAAAAGATCGGTGAACGCAAAATACCACTGGAAACTACCACAGCCCCCTCAGCCTTTGCTAACCCATGCCCTCTCTGAGAAGCACAAAATCACACACTCCTTCAGTGACCACTAATGTCGCGATGAAAACAACAAACCCTAGCTAAATACAAAACAGTAATTTTTTAAATGCATTTTTATCTTGAAAGATTCTTTCACTTAAAATTCATGTAATATTAATACGCACATTAAGTCTGCTTCCTTACTTGCTCCCTAGCTTGTTTAGGAGAAAATAGATTTTTTTTTTCATTTTCCAAATAAAAAAATACCACAATATTGACAGTGCTTTTCCAAAACGACACAGGGTCTTATTATTAGGTGTTAACGGGAGACGGGAACACAGTATTTTAAACTTCGATGACCTAAGACTTAAATGATGCCAGAAAACTTAGTAGTTTGTGGAATGAGCACACAGCTTGGAATCAGGCACCAGGTTTTTAATTCAGATAATAGGGTTGCTTGGCAAGGACAGCTTTTGCCATATCTGCGTGATGTGACTCTACAATCACAAGCTCTGAAACCTCCACCTAATTCTCAAGATTAGTGAGATCTTAGGGTCCGTCCTCAGCCCCGTCCGTGACCTGAGCGAAATAGAGATGAATGGAAACTGAGTGCCGCGTATAGCCTTAAAAAAAGAAAAGGTTTCTGTGTCTGCAGCCTGCCAGAGGCTTTAATAGAACATCAAATAATAGCTAAGCAAGGAAATAGGCCGGGGCCTGAAGTTCCATCCCCTGGAGGGGAAATCATGGTATTGTCAAAGAGTGAGAAAAATAAAAAATTGAAAATGTTACCAATGAGAAAGTTGGACTGCACGGCAGACTGTGTTATACTTTGTTGTCCTTTGTATTCAAAGATAATGCGCCTGGCAGTGCTTGTTGTCTGAGCCTCGCAATGCGGCTTAAATACCAATGGGAAATTCAGGAGTCTTTTCCAAGTTCCATAAATTGTTCCACGGTTTGCTGCTGTCTTGTCACCGTTTGTTCCTCTGCCACTTAGATTCACAGTTAACCTGAAGCCTTTAGTGCAAAGAGAGGGCACTCAAGTCTTCCGGCCCCAGTGGGATGATTGGCTCAGGGCTCTGACTAACCGAAGTGATGCGACAAAGAGAAGGTTGGAGAGCCACTAGTGCCTCGCCATGGCCCCCGCCTCCATTAGCCCAGGAAACAGCGGAGCATGAGTAGAGGGCATGGGCAGAGCATCGGTCCTGCCGTCCTGCCCAAATGGAATGTTGAGCTTCAGAGAAGCGCCCCAACCACAGCCACCACTTACCAAGCACCTATACCAGGGGACTTACGTCCACTGTCCGGGTCCCTTCTCACAACAGCCATGCCACATAAGGGTGATAGTCTTTATTTACAGGTGAGGACACTGAGGTCCAGAACAACTGTCTGTCAAGGGTCAAAAAGCTCATAAGGAGGACTTCCAGTTTCCAGTCCGGTGGGTAAAGAGTTTAGAGTCTCCACTCTGTTCTAACAAGTAAAAAGCTGAACTGAAAAAATACAGTTCTTCACAGATCCATCAGAGAAGTGAGGTCATGTGGCAAACCACTGCCCCCCAAACTAGAGGGACAGACAAGCAAATACAGACAATCATAACCTATTGCTGGAGATACCCCTGAGCAGAAACGACCAAAGAAACCAGAGCCAGCATGGAAAAACCTGAACTGTAATTGAGGAACTGCCGGAGGCTCAGTGTGGGCAAATCTCAGTTAAAAACTCTAGGGGGACGCAGTTACAAGGGGGAACCCACACTTTGTGAGTTTTACCTCCAGGAGCTCACCAGGTCCTCATAGCAAATATTGGAGAAAAATCCCCTTGTGCCTCCAGCAGAACGAGCAGGGAGGGAATGATTTTTAAATACACCAGAGCATTCTGTTCCTCTTAACAGGCCTGCCCTCAGGAGAAACTATTTCACTAGCATGAGTAAATGAAATAGCCTAACCACTCGGGATTTTATCAGAGCCTAACTGACGTGGAGGAAGGGAAATAGCCAATTTCAGCTCCCTCTAGCTGTCCTTTTCCACTTAAAGAGGGAAATACTGAGGGGCAAAGGTGAAGTTCACAGTCCAGGGGCACAGAGTCACCAAAAAGTGAGATGTATAGAACATTTCCCCTCCCCTCACACCGCACAACCTACTTCCTGCATGAGCAACAGAGCATGTTCAACTTTCAACCATAAATTTCCAGGCATACTAAAAGGCAAAAATCAGTTTGGAGAAGCTGAACAAGCATCAGAAACAGCCAGAAATGGAGGAATGTTGGAATTAAACAACCAGGAATTTTCCTAAACTATGACTTAATATGCTAAGGGATTTAATAAAAAATGTATACATCATGAAAGAACAGATGAGTAATGTAAGCAGAGAAATGGAAATTCTAGGAAAGAATCAAACAGAAATGCTAGGGATCAAAACCGCTGTAGCAGAAATGAAGACTGGGCTTTGGTGGGCTCATTAGTAGACTGTACATGGCTGAGAAAAAGAATCTCTGAACTCGAGGATGTAACAAATAAAAATTGAAAAACTAAGTAAAAAGAATAGTGAGTAAAACAGAAGAGAATGTCCAAAAATGATGAAACAGCTACAAAAGTGACGTGTGCACAATGGGAATATCAGGAGAAAAAAGAGAAACAAGAGCAATGTTTAAGGCAAAAATTTCCCAAAATTAATGTCATACACCAAACTACATACAGATCCAGGAATCTCAACAAGAAGCAGAATAAGTGCTGCCCCCCCCAAAAAAAAAATTCCTACACCTAGACATATCACATTCAATTTTATAAAATCAAATATAAAGAAAGGAAGGAAGAAAACACCTTACATAAAAAGGAGCAAATAGAAGAATCACATCCAAATTCTCCTCAGAAACCATACAAGAAAGAGGGAAGTGGAGTGAATATTTAAAATGTTAAGAAAAAGATCTAACCAATCTAGATTTCTACCCTCTGCGAAATTACCCTTCAAAAGTGAAAGAGAAATAAAGACTTTCTCAGACAAATAAAAATTACAGACATTTATTGCCAGTAGTCCTGCCTTACAAGAAATGTTAGGAAGATTCATCAAAGAGAAGGAAAATGATAGAAGTCAAAAACTCAGATCTACATAAAGAAAACAGCATTGCAAAATGAATAAATGAATTTAAAACTTTTATTTTTGTTATTCTCAATTGATCTCACACATAACAGTTTGTTCAAAATAATAGCAACAATATACTAGATTATGCGTTCTATGAATAAGTGAGACAATGACAGTGATGATGCAAGAGTTAAAGGAAATGGGGTTATTTTATTATTATAAAGTATTTGCTCTGCCCATGAAGTGGTATAGTGTGATTTGAAAGAAGACTTGGATTCATGGTAAGTGTATATAACAAACTCTATGGAAACCACTAAAAAAATGTTTCAACTAGAAGTATAGTTGTTATCCTTAGAAAAGAAAGAAAATGAAATCATATCAAATGCTAAATTAAAGCCACACAAGACATAAAAAGTATGGAAGTCAAAAATAGAAGATTGTAATAAATATGGTAAATAGTAATCCAATAATTACATCAAATGTCAACAGTCTATATACTACTTAGAAGACAGAGATTGTAAGAATGAATCAAAAAACAGGACCCAACTATATGTTATCTACCAAAAAAGAAGACCACTTCAAATACAAAGACACAGTTTAAAAGTAAACAGATGGAGAATGATCCAGCATGCCAAAACTCATCAAAAGAAAGTAGGAATTAACTTCATACAGAGCAGACTTCAGAGCAAGGAAAGTTTTCAGGGATAAAGAAGGACATTACATAATAAGACAAGTGTCAGTTCTCCAAGAAAACATAACAACACTTAATGTGTATGGATCTAACAACAGAGCATCAAAATATGTGAGGCAAAATCTGATAGGACTGCAAGGAGAAATAAATAAATCCACTATTACAGTTGTAGATATTAACACTTCTTTATCAGAAATACAGATCTAGGAGGCAAAAAATCAATATGAAATAGTTGATCTCTACAGCACCTAAAATCAACTGGATAACATTGATATCTGTAGACTACTTCATCAAATGACAGCAGATTGCACATTCTTCTCAAGCTCATATGGAATATTCAAGACAGACTACATGCTGGACCATAAAATATTCTAACAAATTTAAAACAACAGAAATCATACACTGTATGCTCTCAGATTATAGGCAATTAAACTAAAAATCAGTGCAAGAAAGAGATGGAAAATTCCAAAATACATGGAGATTAAACAACACACTGCTAAATAACAAATGGGTCAAAAAAGAGATGTCAAGAAAAGTTTTGACCTAAATGGAAATAAAAAGACAGTGTATCAAAGAGTGTGGGATGCAGTGAAGGCAGTGTATAGAGGGAAATTTATAGCATTAAACGCATGTATTAGAAAACAAGAAAGATCTGAAATCAATAATCTAAGCTTTCACCTAAGGAAAGTAGAAAAAAAGAACAAATTAAATCCCAAGTAAGAAGAAGAAAAGAAATCATGAAAATTATAGCAGAAATCAATAAAATTGAAAACAGGAAACCAATAGAAAAAAATCAACAAACCAAAAGAGTGGTTCTTTGAAAAGATCAATAAAATTGATGAGCCTCTAGTCAGGCTAACTAAGAGAAATAAAAGAGAAGAAATATAAAATAAAATAAATGAAAGTGGAGATATTACTACAGGCTCCATGGACATTAAAAGGATAATAGAGGGACATTATGAACACTCTATGCCCACAAATTTGATTACCTAGACAAAATGACCAATTCACTGAAAGCCACAATCTGCCAGAACTCACACAAGAAGAAACAGGTGATCTGAACAGGCTTATCTCTACTAAAGAAATTGAATCAATAATGAATACCCTTCCAAAACAGAGAGCACCCTGCCTCGATGGCTTCACCAGTGAACTCTACCAAATATTGAAGGAGGAAATTATACCAATTCTCTACAATCTCTTCCAAAAAATAGAAGCAGAAGTAATACTTCCTCACTCATTCTATTAGTACAGCATTACCCTAATACCAAAATCAGACAAAGGTGTTACAAGAAAACTCTCATAAAACTGTCATAGATGTAAAAATCCTCAAAAATATTAGCAAATTAAATAAAACAATATATAAAAACAGTTATACACCACAACCAAGTGGGATATATCCCAGGTATGGAAGCCTGATTCAACATTGGAAAATCAATTAATATAATTCATCACAACAACCAGTGAAAAAAGAAAAATACACAGTCATATCAATAGATGCAAAAAAAAGCATTTGACAAAATCCAACACCCATTCATGAAAAACTCTCAGGAAGCTAGGAATAGAGAGGAATTTTCTCAACTTGACAAAAAATACTAAGAAAATAAAAACATACAGCTAGCATCTTACTTAATGATGAGAAATTCAAAGCTTTCCCACAAAGATCAAGACAAGGCAAGAATTCCTCACTCACCACTGTTTTTCAACATCATGCTAGAAGTACTAGCTAATGCAGTAAGACATGAAAAGGAAATAAAAGATATATCGATTGAGAAGGAAGAAATAAAACTGCCTTTGTTCAGAGATGACACAATCATTTATATAGAAAATTCTAAAGAATTGATTTTTTTAAAAACTGGAATTAATAAGCAATTTGTAGCAAGGTTGCACAGTAGGTCAATATAAAACAATCACTTTCCTATATACCAGCCATGAACAAGTGAAATTTTTACATTAAAAACACAATACCATTTACATTAGCATTAAAAACTGGAATATTAGGTATAAATAAATCAAACAAAATATGTGTAAGATTTATGTAAGAAAAACTACAAAAAAATCTGATGAATGAAATCAAAGAACTAGTTAAATAAATGGAGAGCTATTTCAGGTTAATGAATTTAAAAACTCAGTATTGCTAAGATGTCAATTTTTTTCCCAACTTGATCTATAGAATCAGTGCAATCTTAATCAAAATCCCAGCAATTTAACTTGGTGGAGATTGACAAACTGATTTTAAAATTTATATAGAGAGGCAGAAGATCCAAAAATAGCTAACACAGTATCAAAAGAGAAGAGCAAAGCTGTAGGACTGAGACTATTTGACTTCAAGACTTACTGTAAAGCTACAGTAACCAATAAAGTGTGATATCAGTAAAAGAAAAGACAGATTGATGAAACAGAATAGACATTCCAGAAATAAACCCACATAAATATAGTCAAGTGATCTTTGACAAAGGAGCAAAGGTATTACAATGGAGAACAGATAGTATGTGTTAACAAACGATACTGGAACAACTGGGCATACATGAAAAAAAAGAAAAGAATCTAGACACAACATGAACCCTTCACAAAAATTAACTCAAAATGGATCACAGATCTAAATGCAACATGCAAAACTATAAAACTACTAGAGGACAACATAAGAGAAAACCTAGATGACCTTGGGGTTGGCAATGAATTTTAGATATAAAACCAAAGGCAGAATCCATGAAAAAAAATAACTGATAAGCTGAAATTCATTAAATTAAAAACTTCTACTCTGTAAATAACAATGTCAAGAGAATGAGAAAACAAGTCGCAGACTGGAGAAATTTATTTGCAGAAGGCATCTGATAACGGGCTGATCCAAAATACGCAAATAACTCTTAAAATTCAACTATCAGAAAATGAACAACTCAATTTAAAAAATAGGCAAAAGATGAGAACAGTCACCTCACCAAAGAAGATAGACAGATGCTATGTCAGTATGTGAAAAGATGGGCCACATAATCTGTCATTAGGGAAATGCAAATTAAAACAAAAATGAGGTATCACTACACACCTATTAGAGTGGCCAAAATCCAAAAACGACAACATCAAATGCTGGTGAGAATATGGAGTTCATGCTTGTGGGCATGCAAAAATGGTACGGACATTTTGGAAGACAGTATGGCAATATCTAGTGAAACTAGACATACTCTTATCATACCCTCTAGCAGTCATGCTCCTTGCTATTTACCCAAGTAGAGTGAAAAACACATGCTCATAAAAAAAACACACAGATACGTACAGCAGCTTCATTCACAATTGCTCAAACTTGGGAGAAACCAAGGTGTCCTTCTGTAGGTGAGTGGATAAAGAAACAGTGGTACATCCAGCAACAGAAT
This sequence comes from Macrotus californicus, assembly GCA_007922815.1. Lineage (NCBI taxonomy): Eukaryota > Metazoa > Chordata > Mammalia > Chiroptera > Phyllostomidae > Macrotus > Macrotus californicus. Next base: position 27,429 of record VMDR010002559.1, read on the forward strand.
ATCACTCAACACTAAAAAGAAATGCTCTATCTAGCCATGAAAATAAATGCATATTATGAAGTGAAAGAAGCCAACCTGAAAAGTCTGCCTACTACATGATTCCAACCATATGACATTCTGGAAAAGGCAAAGATCTGGAGATGATAAAAAGATTAGTAGCTGCCCACTAAAAGGGTGGTTACGTATATTGTACATTTGCCAAAACGCATAGAACATACACCACCAAGAGTGAACCCCAGTGAAAACTATGGACTTTGGGTGATAATGAGGTGTCAGTGTAGGGTCACCGATTTTAACAAATGTAAAATCGTGGTGCAGGGTGGGTACTGGGGAAGGTTGTGCCCGAATAGGGTCAGGGGGGTCATGGAAAATCTCTGTGCTTTTTGTTCAGAGTTGCAATAAACCCAAAACTCCTCTAAAAAATAAAGTCTATTAATTTAACAAAATTCCTAAGTGGTAGAATAGTAATTTGATGTTGGGTAAATTTAACTGTAAAAGTGTTGCTTAATTTGGTAATGCCAACAAGCCTCTGAGATTAAAGTAGCCCCTCCCGAGCAGCAGCTGCATTGGGCTCTAGTTTCTTTGGCCCTTTCCTCTTAAGGTCTCCCGATTTCAACTTCTCTTTCAGCAGCGGAGGAAATCACACTGTCACCCAAGCCACATGGTGAGGAGCGATACTACCACAAGCAAGCAAAATCCTTAAGGAAATCCTTTAGTCACACCAATGAATACTAAATTTTAATTTCTCAGTTATCTCCTGCTGTCCAACAAACCACCCAAATAACTTAGTGGCTCAAATCAACAATTTGTTATTTCTCATTATTCTGTGGGCGGGCTGGGTAGGTCTGCTGGTGCTCTCACTTGGGCTGACTCACACAAACATGTTCATTGATGGCCTGGCACGCAGCTGAGATGGCCGAGATGGCTGAGCTTCTCTCTCTTTCTGTCACAGTCTTTTATGCTGGGCTTTTTCTCAGCATGGGGATCTCAGATGCGGAAGACAACGAAAGCAAAGTCTCCAAAGCCTCTTAGGCCCTAGCCTCAGAATTTGCAGCAAGGAACTTCTGCAATATTCCATTGGTCAGAGCACGTCAGAAGGCCAGCCCAAATTCCCCAGGTCAGGAAATAGACCTCTTGATGGGGGGAGGAACAAAGCCACCGTACGAAGAGGAATAAGCACAACAAGCACGATTCATCGGAGACCATCATTGTGCATGTTAGTGTATTGCAGTCTCCCTTTTGGCCCCAGTGACAGCCATCTTCTTTACATGCACAATCCCCAAAGTCTCAGCCAATCCCAGCATCAGGCTCAGAGCCCATGCAGGTCAAGCCCAGACACATGGTGCTCCTTAAGTGCAGCACTTTGTCGTGGCTCTTCTTCATCTAGGGCTCTGTGACCTACAAGGCAATGTTCTGCCCCACATAGCCAATACCCAATGGAAAGATAGACGTAAGATAACTGCAACAGATAGCCCCATTTTAAAAAGAAAGAAGCAGAGGTACAGTAACGTCACTGGTCCATAACAGGTCTAAAATCCAGCTGGTCACATGTCTCAGAGCTCCTCATCTGGAAACGGGAATGTTCCTTTATGGGGGACCACTTGTGCTCTCTAGGAGTGGTTCCCTCACCTCTTGGCTCTGCCCCAGGCTGATGGCTTTACCTTCTGAAACACTTCTCCTTTACCACAAGAAATCCCCCACCTTTGCAGCTCAGAAAGTTTCTTAGTCTTCTTCATGTCCATAGAAAGATGGGAGCCGAGAGTCCCCTCTTTCAATTTGTGCTCTCTCTCCCCCTTTCAGTCCAAGCTGACGGCGCTCTCAGAAGTACAATACTCTCAAAAAAGTTAGTGGGTTTCCCATGAATAGTGTTTCTCTTCATACCCAAAAGGTACATGCGTAATTCCTTTCAAGGCATCCCTCTTTATATGGGTCGAGTTGCTATGGAATAATAACCTTAGGCTTCTTAGAAACCATTTGGTCTGGCCGAGAGGATTACTTAGGTATCCCCTTAAATCTTTCTGAAGACGTAACAAAGATTGTATGGCCACATTCTGGATTCAGTGTTTACCTTGAGGGTGTTTCTTATTTTGGGAATCTTTTGCTGAATGCTCTAGAAATGGGAAAGAGTTTTATTTTCTAACTAAAGAAGTCATGACTCTCCTATCTTCCTGCAAAGCCTAATTCTAAACTAAACATGTCATTCTTTGGTCTATTTCTCTCTCTCCAGGTTAAAAATAAATAAATAAACAAAAACCTAACATTTTGCCCTGGCCAAGTTCACAAGTTCATGAGGCACATTTTCTATCTTCCAAGTTACAGTGGCATCAGTTTGCCCTCACACAACATGGGTCTCTCCTTTCCAGCCTGAAGTAGCAATTTTCTCACTGCTCTTCCAGCTTCTGCTAACAAACTCTTTGCTGCCCTTTCGACCTCTACCTGCCACCTAGTTCCAAAGCCAGTGCCATGTGTTTCAGGGGTCTGCTGCAATTGTACCCACTGCCAGACACCAGTTTCTGAATCAGTGACTCATTACTGCACAAAACACTCCCAAACTTAGTGGTTTCAAACGGCCACCATATATTAAGTCTCCTGAGTGTGGTTTAACTGAGGGGTCCCTCTGCCGTCTTTCCCGGGCTACATTCAGCGGGCCAGTTGGATGGGCCACCTGGGCCTTTCTCACCAGAAGGTTTTCCATCTGGGCTCATTCACAGCATGGTAGTCTCGGGGTTATTAGAGAGCCAAAGTAGAGGCTCCAAAGCTTCTAGAAGGCTAGCTCAGAAGATACCCAATGTCATATCAGCCATATTCTATTGGTCAAATCAAATCACAAGGCCAGCCCATAGTCAAAAAATGGGGAAAAAATGTACTCCACATCTTGATTGAAAGTGCAAAAGATATAAATACAGGAAAGTGTAATTCATTGGGGGCCAATATTGTAACAATCTCCTACTATATTGTAACATTCTACCACTAGAGAGAGAGAGAGAGATTTTATTTATTTTTAGACAGGATGGAAGGGAAGGAGAAAGAGAGGGAGAGAAACATCAATGGGTTGCCTCTCAAACTCCCCCAACTGGGGACCCAGCCTGCAGCCCAGGCATGTGCCCTGACTGGGAATCGAACTGGCGACCTTTCGGTTCTCAGGCCAGCACTCAATCCACTGAGCCACACCAGCCAGGGCCTTATATATTTTATATATGGAAATAAGTGACTTTTTTTTTACCTCTGAATTTGGAATCATGATGTTTGCTTTATTAGTTTATTTAGATAAATGTAGTTGACTGATAATACTTTTATGATAGTTAGCTTGTGAATGGCCTGTAGTATTTTTGACAAAAGTAATGAATTCTTGGTGATTTGAGATTTGCCCAGAACTCCCAGCTATAAAATGTTTCCTGTGAAGTAAAATTATATTGCTGAGGAATTTTTGTGAAAATTATCAGGTTTATGGATTAGCAAAGTGAGAATTAATGATGTTCCTCTGTCTTTACTGCAGCCTAAGAACTGGAATTCCTATAAAGAAACCAGTTCTAAGAGTGGAGCCCTTTTTAAAATCCCCTTGGCAAAGATGACATCCTACTGAAAGCAGAAAGCTGTAAAAGACTAAATTTTGCCATTATGAAAATTATTTTTATCACAACGTATAATTTTTATTAATTAAATTTTCACATGGATAACCTGGCAATAAAATTATTTTTAATCTAAAAGTATGTCTGTAATCTTACTGTGTAATATAATTTTTACACAGGTTTGGGACAATCTAAACTGTAGTTTCTGATCTTTATCTCTCAGAGTCACTTTTACTATTCAAATTAAGAAAATTTTATTCATTAGAGTATGTCATTTTTCAGATATCTGTGAGTGAGATAAAATTTTTAGCATCTTCAAAAATGTATAAAATTAGTGATTATAAAAGACATCACAATGTTAATCATCTTCCTTCATACACGAAGGGAGCTAGTAACAAAGCTGTGCTGAAGAATGCCGAGTAAGGCTGCTTTAGCTGGTAGACATGTAATTTTACATAGAGGAGGAAGATCCGATCGAATTAGATGAGATAGAATCTCAGGACTTAATTTATAGTACAATTATGCCATCCTAACTGTCCAATAGTCTTTATCGGGTTAAAAGTTTTGACCCCATGAATGATGACTTCAAACACATTGATATAGCTAGCTTCAGAATAAATTACACATTCATGGAAAATTAAAAATCTATGTGCAGAAGACTTAAATGTATTTTTTAAAAATTCAGCAATTCATCTTGTAACTTCTTTCTCCAGCATCATTTCATGTCTGACAGCCATTCTGCCAAAAAGCTTAATATTTAAAATGTTTCTGTGAGGTACCTAGAGCAGTCGAATTCACAAAGACCGAGCGGAATGGGCTGTCCCAGGGGAAGGGGGAAGGAGAGAACAGGGAGTAAGCGGAGATGGATGGTGGCGATTATTGCACGACACACACCTCAGAATGTTTGTAGGTACAAAAGAAAGCAACTAATATTATGGAACATAATCAACATCAGCAGTGACACCGAGGAACAATAACCATAAATATAGAAGAAAAAAACCCACTTTCCCAAAATGGCAGCTACTACCATTAATTCACATCAAACTCTGTTTACAAGGGTCAGTCAGTCACATTGGAGAGATGCCATTGCTGAGAGACATAAGTGAAAGTGGATACATTGAATCTGAAGAAAAAAAAAACATAGCTTGTAGCTTAAAAGGCGACTGAGTGATGTCTTACCTTAATCACTGTTTAAATTTTTTCTTACTGTCAGGAATAGCTTAAACATTTCCATGTCTAGGTGTCTATAGATCTGAGGGCAAAATCAGTAACTTCCATGAAGCATCTCAAATACTTGCGATTCCAATCTGGCTTCTAAGTGCATTTCCCCACCCCCCAGCCAGCACCTGGCTCACTCTCAGCCATTTTTCTAGGTCAGACACTCTGAGGCTTCCCCTTCTCCATTCCCTGATTGCTGCTCTTGGAGTTTTCCAAACACTCCTGTTTCCCTGTCAGCATCTATCCATCTAAGACCTGTGGGTCTTTCCAACAAGCCTGGAAGCTATTGGAAGGCTACGATTGTGTTTGTTCAATTGTAACCCAGTCCCTATTACAGTGTTTGGCCCACGGGAGACAGATAATACAGGTGTGTTCAATGAATCAATGAATCAATGAAGAATTAAATGAATGCTACATGCTTTTCAACCTTGTGAAAAGGGCTGCATTTCAAGAGCCAGGCTCAACCCCAAAGACCATCTGATGGAATGAAGCAGGATAAGCTACCGTGGAGATGATGCAAACCAAGCCAGAGCGCAGTGACGGATGATATGCAGCTTTGGCCAGCACCTTACGAGAAGATATTACACTTCCCACCTGGTGCTTTCCAGAAGCACCTTCCACCCCATCAGGCTGTGGTAGCTCTCACATTCAGAATACAATTTCTGAAGGATCTGTGAAGAGTAGCCGACCAGTAACTTCTGGAAAATGTTTTTCATAGAACTCAATCATTAGGTGTGCATGCACACACATTTATCAACCAGATCGACAAAAAAGTTTTTAAAAATGTATTTAAAGTTTTACAGTAGATGTAAGAAAAAACACAGGAACATTTTAAGTGCAAACTAAGCTTTATTAGTAGCCTCAGTAGTTATTAGTGAGCCTCAGTGGGGTCCCTACCCTCCCACCCTCCTTGGGTAGCATTCCCATGATGGGCGAGAAGCCTCTGGTGCCCACCGCAGCGCTGGGAAATGAGGCATACGGTAAGCGTAGCAGGTTTCAGAGAAAAGGGGCCGTGCCCAAGCCCTGCCCCTCCCACAGGAAAACCATGGCTTACTCTCCACCACCGACCAAGGGCCCTGACTGTAGTACACATGGGAAGACGTAGATCCCCAAGTGATCACTCGGTATTGTAAACACTAAATAAATAAAGGTCCTAGATCTGCTCCCGTTCCTGGTTCCTAAACTGGAAGAATTAGTCCTCCTGCCCTCTAACACTGAACATCCTGGAAAAGGTAGAACTACACCAGAAGGGAGTGGAAGGAGAAAAAAAATCCCTATGAGCAAAGAGCAGCTCAAACTCTAGCTGGCTCCCCCCCTCCTAAGAGCACGTTATAGAACATAAACGATATTTTCATTTAACAATACATGGCTCAACACTCATTGCTATGCCAGGGCCTTGATCGCACAAATGGCTTCTTCACCAAAAAAGCATCTTCTCTTCCCAGTTGGAGCCTGTGGCCCGGGAGGAAAGGGCTTACAGAATTCTGTCTTGTGTTGCCAGCACCCAGCTAAGTTGCCTTCAGGAATAAGGACTAGCCTGGCATTGAGGGTGATGGAAAATAACCTGGAGGCAAGAGGCATGGGGCGAGGAAGAGACTGCCTAGCAGCCAGCTTATTTCATTTACGCTCTTTCAACCAGTAACAGGTTTTGTACATACTATGAAATAAAGAAATTGATAAAGTTAGCATTTGCTCATTGTATTTACTTGTTATTCATTGTGTCTCCTGGTCCTGTGGGTTGACTGAGCTTAGCTAGCCACTTCTTGCTTGGGGTCTTTCATGCAGTTACAGTCCGAGAGCAGCTGGAGCTGGAGTCCTACGGAGGTTCAAAAGGGGGCTGGCTGTCCGGGATGGCTAGTTCACTGGGCTGGCAGTCGATGTTCCCTCTTGGCTAGGAGTTCACCGCTGGGAGCAATCGCACCTTTTCAAGCTGTACAATATGGGTGACCTGGGTGATACACGCTTCTCCAAGAAAGCAGCTAGATCCTGAGAGTGTCCCAAGAGGGAGCATTCCAAGGTACCCAGGCAGAGAAGTGGCAAGATTGTTAGGATCTAACCTTGAAAGTCATAGCGTCCCTTCGGCTGCAGCCCAGATTCAAGATGGGGCCCACCCAGGAGTAGGAAGAAAGGAGGCTGGGCTCCTGGGGTTGGGGGGGGGGGGGGGGGGGGGGGCCCTTTGGAGAAGAGAAAAATATCTAAATATTCCCAACATCACACAGTGTCCTTTCCGTATACTATTTCATCCTCAAATGCCCTGAGAGGTAAGTATAAGCACCCTTAAAAGGCTCTTGAGTGCTAGCCAGTGCAGCTCAGTGGATTGAGTGCTGGCCTATAAACCAAAGAGTTGCTGGTTCAATTCCCAGCCAGGGCACATGCCTGGGTTTTGGGCCATGTCCCCAGCAGGGGGTGCATAAGACACACATTGATGTTTCTCTCCCTCTCTTTCTCCCTCTCTTCCCTTCTGTCTAAAACTAAATAAATAAAATCTTTTTTTTTTTTTAAAAAAAAGCCTCTCGAAAGAAAAGTGGCACCAAGATTGCTATCTGAATTCCCTCCTGATAATGAAGGGACTTGGTTTTAAATGTGTAAACATTTAAGTGCTATTGATTCCTCTCCCAAAGGCCCTGCAGACAGGGTATATACTTGCATTTTTATGTTAGAGTGGGTTTAAAAGGCTTTTGCCCCCTTCCCCACTGTAGTAGGTGGATAGCCCTATAACTCTCAGCCGGTTTTATCACATTGTTAATAACTTTCTCTGCCCACAAGGCAATAACTTTCCACCCTGTAACCCAATCAATCTGCTATCTGCCAGGCTAACTCCCCACCCTACCTTTCTCCTCACTCTCACAGGTATCAGATTGTTTTTTATTCTATACCACAACTTTTTAAAAGTTTCAGACAATTTAAGTCGGTGGTATCTTCAACGCTGTAAGTTTAATTTTGATTAAAAAAGAAAAAAGCAAGCATGTAGGTTTTTGTTCTCAAGTGGTAAAAGCCTGAGAGTTTAGTCTTAAGAACTTGTGTCATCGTACACCTTTATTTGTCCCCTCCTGCTTCACTACTGCAGCCCTAGGTGTTTTGTATAATGCATGAGTGAGCCCCAATTAGAAACGGGAATGTATTTGCAGTAACTATTTATTACGTTGTCGCGAGCATACAGCTTTAAATTTGCCCGCTGTAGCTGGAAGCTTTGCACAAACTGCTGGTTTGCTGACCGCCTCTCTGGCAGCAACACACACAGAAAATAGATTGCTAAAGGTTTTTTCTTCCTCCTCCCGCTCTCCTGGTCTCCTTTTTCTACTTTTTTTTTTTTAAAAACCAGTCGTGAACATTTTTTAATCTTGTGGCATTTTTAATCAACACGTATTTCCTTCCAGGACCTATGATCCTCTATTGATTCCCATTAAAATGCTTTTCTTTTCTTTGCCCCCTCTGCTGATCGAATTTCAGATCAGCCACAGGATATGCAACTAACCTTCCGGCACTACTGAACCCAGCCGAGCGAGGGTGATCAAAAGGCTTGATGCATTCATTAAACATTCCCGTCGCCCGGGCAGGAGCTCTCTCTAATGGAACATATCTTTGCGTGGCAATTTTTTTTCCCCCTTTTTGTCTTTACCCCCACCTCCAAAAAATGTTTTTTTGCCTTTGATCGCCAGGGAAGGGGGCGAGAACAGGAGAACAAAAGAGACCTATCTTTTTCCCCGGGGCTGACGTCAGTTTGATTTTACTGACAACTATTCGAGCGTGTGCAGCAGTTGGAAGCGGCCCCTCGCCCGCCCCCGCCCCCCACACCTTCCACTTAAGGGAGAAAACACGACTTTTAGCCGCCCCGGAGACGCGCCCTGAAAATGGCCTGCTCGCGCTCTGAGCTCGATGCCCTCCCGCCCGCTTGGCAAAGGGCATTCGAGGCTTGTTTGTGTGGCACGATCGTTACTGGGGCGGAAAACACGCGGCGGGGGAGGAGCGGGGACAGGCGCAGGCCGCGCTGGGAGAGCCAGGAATGTTCCTTCCCGGCCGCGGGGAGAGGGCGCGGGCGGGGGCGCGAGTGCCTGCCGGGGCGGGTCGCGCAGGGCCCGGGGACCCGGCGGCTGCGGGCGGGGCGGCGGCGCGAGGGTTCCGGGCGCGCAGAGCCGGGGAGCAGCGACCCGCCAGCCCCGCGGGCGCGCGTGCGCGGCGCGGCCCCCACGCCCCGGGCCGAGGCGGCCGCGGCGGCGCCAGCTCCGGGCTCGGCGAGCGCGGCGACGGGCGGGCGGCAAAACCCGGGCCGGAGCAGAGCGCGGACCGGGTCGGGGCGGCGCGCAAACCCCGAGAAAAGCTGGAGCAGCGCCGCCGGCTCCGAGGGCGCGCGCCCCGGGAGGGCCTGCTCCGGGATCTCGCGCCCGGCGGCGGCGTGGGGTGGAGGCAGCCAGGCCCGTGCGAAACTCCTGGTCGGGCCTCGGGGGAAGTGCGTCCATGGGGGCCGCAGCCCGTTCCGCGGTTGCCAGGAGCCTGAACATCTTTAACCGACCCACACCATTTCTGGGAAAGTCATATTTTCCAGGCTTTCGTGAAATAGTCAGTACTTCTCTTCTAAATCTGGAGAGGAATCTGCATCCATTTCAAGGGAGAAAGAAAAATGTGAAAAGTGGACTGGCTCCGGGAAATGTGGGTGACAGGTTGGACCTGTGCCTGCTGTCCGCCCACTGCTCCTGTCCCTTGATCACACCTGAGACGTTTATTCATCGAGCGGGGTGGGTGCTCGCCATCCACAAGGTACCGTGGCTCATTCTGCCCGGATCAAAAGGTGAACTTGAAAATGGACCGTACCCCAGGATCTTGACTCTTCTGAAGGGAAAACATGCGTCAAATAAAAGTCAACCACTGCTGGCCCACCATGTTATTCACGTGGCACCTCGCACCTACCTGCGTTTCAGCATCGGTCTCACTGAAGTTAGGCCGTTACCTTCCTGTCTCCCCAAGGGCCGAAGGTTCCTTGAGATTGGATACCTAGGCTTGTTCTTGGATTCTGCCCCAGCCCTTAAGAGTACACCATGGGCTCTGAATAAATGTTTTCCTCTTAAAGTGCTGTGGAGCCCGGAGGAGAGAACCATTAAATTTGGCTAAGGGAAGGGATCAGGGAAGGCTTCCTGAGAGAGCGGGCTTTTGAGCTGGATTCCGAAGACAGCCAGAGTTGGTGGTAAAGGCCCTTCCAGGCTGAAAGAACTTGAGCAAAGGAGGGACTGTGCAGTGGGTGGGAACTGGAGGGTCTGAGCAGGGGGTACTCTGGGGCATAGAAAAGAAAGGTAGGAGGCAGATGTGGAAGGTGGTGAGTGCCTTGTCATTCGGGTAGCAGCCAGGAAATGCACAAAACCGTTGTATCTAATGGTCTAGAATATGAGCATGCAGGCATAAAATAAGACAAGGAATATGGAATGGATATACCAAAAGAGCCAAAAGGAAAAAAGAAAGAGGGCAGTTTACCAGGGAATTTCAGAAAAGTTGTACAAAACCAAAAGGAAATGCCAAGGAAACCCCCTGGCTTGTGACTCTGGGAACACACACATTTTAATAGCATCTGAGTGTGTGTGTGGTGGGCGGGGTGTCGGGTCTCTATGGAAAAGGGAAAGGAAAGAGGTAATGATGGAACTAAAGTTCTGGTTAAAGATCTTTGACCATTACAGTGTTTCCCGTCTGCGAAGGCATGAATGGGTTATAGAAACTAGGAAAAGATGTTAGACATCACTAATCAGGAAGAAGAGGAACTCAGAACAAGAAAACAGTGATACATTGAAAACAAAACAGATGTTCATCATTAAGGGATTCAAACTAACCTGTCACACAGCCAATAGAATATTATGCAGCCATTAAAAATGAAGTGTATTTATTGGAAAGATGCTCACGGTGTACTGTTATCTGAAAAAGCAAATTATAAACCAACATGTTTGGAAGGACCTATCCGGAATGTTAGCAGTGGTTCTCTCTACGTGTCCTGATTACTAGTCACTATTACACTCTACTTCAAACCTGTGAGTACTGCCTGAACGGTGCCAATGAGAAATTATTACTTCTCTCATTGGAAAATTAACACACAATTTTTAAAATAGTTTTAGCTTTTAAAAATGTATGTGGTCCATTTCTTCTGAAGCTAAAGTGAGGCCGCGGCACTGGAAATCCTCACAGCAGGTAGGAAGAAGACAGTCTCCGACTCCAGCTGACCTGCGGGCTGCACACGGTGCTACTTTTTTAAGTCCCTGTGACTTCTGGCCCGAGACCCTTCTGGGCTCAATGACGTCATCTATGAAATGAAGGTGGGACAGTATCTAACAGGGCTGCTCTGAGTACTGGAGATAATGTCTGTAAAACACTGAGCACTTCTTAGCGGACCCTGCCTCTGCCACGGTAGTGGCCATTAGTGCTGCCTATAGACAGTCCTTCTCTCCCTCTCAGATGGTAGAACGGTACACCCTCAGCCATTTGAAGTTAGGAGTGGCCTTGTGACAGGCTCTGGCCTGTTCACAAAATGAACAGAAAGAACACGGGTCAGCAGGGAGCATTTTCTCCGTCTGCTGTGACAACCACCAATTCCCGGGTTGTGGCTGCCCTGCCTGCCCAAACCCCAGAGTGAGGAGAGGCAGCCTCCAGTGCCCCTCCACAGACATGGAGCAGGAGTGAGAAGGGAGCCCTTGTTGTGGCAAGTCATTAAGACTTGGAGGCTGTTTGTCACCAAGCCTAATTCAATTCCTGCTGACTTACACAGCCACTCACTCCCTTTGTGACTTTAGGAAAGATACCTGGTTCCTGCAGGTTTCCATGTCCTCCCCTGTGAAATGTAAATGTTCATCTTCCCACTCCATGGGCCAGTGGAGAAAACAAGTTAATGTCTAAAGTGCTTGGCCACGTAGCTGGCCCTGGTAAGTACGTGTGAAATCAGAGGGACTATTATGACCTCACCGTATACACTTACTGTCCCTCTAGTACGTGGGGGCAGCCATCAATGCAGAGGGGCTCAGCTGATGTTTGCATATGGTCTTTCTACCATTGGGTGTAACGAAGGGAAGCATCTGAAAATAAAATTCTCAGATACACATGAATGAGAAATGCCAGAGTCAACATAGGTAAGAAAATTCACTCAAATATCGATAATCTCCTTTTCATCCCTGTGAGAAATGCCAAATGGTAAGTTCTGGTAGATAGAGTCAGCAGCCACATGGCCAGTAGGTCATGTCTCTGCCATGATAGTCAAGCGTGTCCTTGGTGCGAGGGGGTGGGGGGATTCAGAACACCAGAAGGTTCCAATGATCCTCACTGGAGGGTGATAAGAATAGTGACCACCAATTTCTTCTAGAATAAAACTGGTTTCTTACCCTCTCAGAGTCCTATAAACACAGTGCCTCTTACCTGAGAGAGAGCAGGAGGTGTGTGTCTGGGTCGTTCGATGCTACGTGTGCTTCACCGCTTCGATTAGGGAGTGAGGACAGCGGACACACTCTGATTTGGGGGACATGGGGGAGCTCTGTTTCGGTCGCTATGTAATCAGCAAGACTCACAACCCTGATGGAAGAGGAACAGTCCTTTGGGGGTGTTTGGGCACGAGACCAGACACCTGGGAGGACCAGAAGGAGTATGAAGAGGAGCTCTGCTCCACAGAGGGGCTCAGCAGGGGGTACTGGAGCACCTTCCCGATTTGGAAAGGGATGGAAAGCCAGTGGAATTCTCAGGCAATGCACAATGGGGCCTCCATCACCCCGATTTCAGTTACTTCAGGCGTTTGTGAAACGCATCCCTCAGAACACCCCTTCACCACCTGGGAGAAAGAGCAGCATGCAACAGTAACAAGAATGAGTAATGAACAGTCCCCCCTTTACATCTGCAGGGTTCTTTACAGTTAACCACCAAGTGTCTTCCCGTATATTTACTCATTTCGTTCTTACAGTGGAAGGATCGGCCAAGCAAGAGAGAAATTTTGCCCCTAGTGAACCTCTACTTGACTAGCTGGAAGTCATAAAGTCTCTCCACCAACACAGAAGGTAGCAGCAGGGGTGGAGGAAAGGCTGGGACTTAGTTCCGGGGCCTGGCAGCCCATTGGCAATGAAGGTCACAGAGAGGCAGCACACAGAGTAACTGTCATGTAAGCCCGCGATTGCGATTTCCCTCACAATCGACAAGCAGCGGCCTCTCCATGTCTAACGCCATCACAGTGGTCCACGCATTCACAACCACACCCTTGGGTGCCTCCTGCCTCCTAGCTCTGCACACACGCTCCCATCCTCTGTAACTGATGCCCAGCTAATCTTCCTAAGCATCCCTTTCATCAGTCAAGTCCCTGGCTCAGGCAAAAATCTCTAGTGCCTACGTACAAGTTCCTAGGTCCATAAGAGCAGGCCCACTGTGGCTGGACTCACTCTAGCAATTCCGTAACTGGGTCAGAAGCCCATTCCCAAGTTGTTTCCACCCCAGCTGAAATGCCCTTCCTTCTCCCTGCCACAGAGGAAGATTCTACACCCACGGCTGCAGATAATCACGTCCACCATGAAAACATCCTCCACGCCTCCAGCCGACAAGTGTTCCATGTCCCTGGATTGCAGCAGGTTTTCTGCAGTTCAGCACGCTCATCTGCAAAGCAGGTACCCTTTTCCTCTGGGGCTGGGACTTTCCAAAGGGCTGCGAACAAAGCATATTTTGAAGGAAAGCAACACACAGACCCTCATATTCAATACTCGCTTTTACTAAACCCCGTGCCCCCTTTCACCAGGGCTCTTCCCTCACTTTGCAAAAGAAAGGGGGGTGGTGCTCACTCTCATTCCCAGTCTTATTGGGGTGCATTGCTCCTTGGTTTTAAAAAACCCTCCTGGGCACCAGATACAGGGAGGTGACTGAAATCTTGGTGTAAGTGTTGGGGAGGCGATTAATGCTAAGGACCGTGTATTAGTCTGCTCCAGTTGTCGTAATACAGTCCCACAAACAAGCAGCTCCAATGACGAAAATGCATCGTCTCACGGTTCTGGAGGCGAGAAGTCCAACATCAAGGCGGGGGCAGGATCGGTTCCTTCTGAGGCCGTGCAGGAAGGATCTGTTCCAGGGCTCTAGCTTGTATGTGGCTGTCTTCTCCCACTGTGCTCACAACTTCTTCCGTCTGTACATGTCTGTCCCAGTGTCCAAAGTTCCCCTTTGAATAAGGGTGCCAGTCATAGAGGGTTAGCGTCCACCCTAATGACCTCATCTTCACTAATTATATCTGCAGTGACCTAATTTTACAAGAGGGCACATTTGGGGGTACTGAGGGTTAGGACTTCAATATTTGAATTTGGAGAGGGTGCAACTTGACCCATAACATTGGGCAACAAATCCTTTGCAAGTCAGGTGGTTTTCAAATCCTTGCTTTCAGTGAAGTTGGAAGAGGAAAGAACCAGCGTTGTTAGCTGACAGGTCATTAAAACTAATATTTGGTAAGGGATTAACATGTGATTTGAGGCAGATAAAATCAGAAGGCGTTCCCAAAACTGGAGGACATTTCTATAACAAAATTTTTTTCATTCCCATCTCCTTGTTTATAAAAACAAGGATTTTTCATCTCTAAAAAATGGAAAATACAAATAGAATGGATGCTAAACACTTTGTCATTCTAGCCATAAATAATATTCATCCACAATAATATAATATAATGTTTGGAAAGGGCTATCCCCCAAGCATTATCTAGCTTATGAAATGTAAGCTTCCAATAAAACTTTCTTTTGTTAGCATTTATCAAAACAGTCTACTCATTTAGTTTGTTTCAATCAGTTGTGTGCTGCTAGTAATGATAACACAATCTAAAAAACACTTAAAGTCGAGGGTCACTGGGATTTTAAAGTGTATACATTTCATTTTTTACACATGTTTGATATATAAAGTATGATGGGATACTCAGTAGAAGATGTTCAGTCATAAATATCTCACATTAGCATAAAATTCTGAAGGGGAAGTAGATGGAAATAAGATTTCAAAGGGAAAACAGAAAAATACACAAATTTTGCTCACTGAAGATGAGCTGGTTCGTGTGTTTCTTAAATGGGTGATGGTAACACACTGTTATAGGACTTAGATTCCACTTGTGCACATTGAAACTGGTGATGCAACAGTTTTCTTTTGAAATGTCAATATTTACAATGTGCTAGCAACTACATTTTTTGCAACTATCTAAATTTATGATAAAATTATGAATATTAAGTTTTGGAGGACCCTAAATAGTTTGAGCAAAACTTCTAAGATTGATTCAGTATATGGTTCCTTAGGTGTCCTCATGTCCAAAGGGATATTCAGAGTGTGTCTTTTGCAGCTCACTGTGAATTCAGAGAAAATATCCGAGTTTGGGTCTTGCCCAGTGTTGCCACAATTTCCATCCACAGAAGGAATCAGGGAGTGGGGTGCACGCTGGCAACCTTGAATTCCTTTCTGAGGGACAGCACGGTGGCATGGAAATGCGCCGTCTTCAAGCACAATGAGATACTGCTTCACACCCATTAGGATGGCAATTATCAGAAAGGGAGGGAGGGATGGAGGAGGGAGGGGGGGGAGGGAGGGAGGAAGGAAGGAAGGAAGGAAGGAAGGAAGGAAGGGAGGAAGGAAGGAAGGAAGGGAGGGAGGGAGGAAGGAAGGAAGGAAATGAAAGAAAAGAAGTGTTGGCAAGGATGTGGAGAAGTCAGAACCCCGTGCAGTGCTGTTAGGAATGTAAAATGGTGAAACCACTGTGGAAAATGGTATGGCAGTTCTTCAAAAAATTAAAATAGAATTACCATATGATCCAGTTATTCCACTTCTGGGTATGCAAGCCAAAGAATGGAAAGCAGGGATTCAAACGTATTTTTACAGCCATGTTCAGAGCATGACAAAACGTCATATACTCACACAGCAGAGTGTTATTCAGCATTAAAAAAGGACATTCTGACACATGCTACAACATGGATGTACCTTGAAGACATTACACAAAGTGAAATAAGCCAGATACGAAAAGACAGACACTGTGTGGTCCCACTTACATGAGGTCCCTAGAGCAGTCAGGCTCATAGGGACAGAAAATAGACAGGTGGCTGCCAGGGGCTGGAGGGAAAGAAAATGGGGAGTTAGTGTTTAACATTATTGTCATGTTTAATGTTAATGGTATTGTTATATTTTATTGTCGCTTGGGCACAGAGCTTCAGTTCTGCAAGAAGAAAAATTTTCTAGTGATGGGTGGTGGTGACAGTGATACAACAATGTGAATGTAATTAATGCCACTGACCCGTGCACTTAAAAATGGCTGAAATGGCCCTGGCTGGTGTGGCTCAGTGGATTTAGCACCGGCCTGCAAACCAAAGGGTCACCGGTTGGATTCCCAGTCAAGGCACATGCCTGGGTTGCAAGCCAGGTCCCCAGCTGGTAGCGTGCCGGAGGCAGCCACACATTTGTGTTTCTCTCCCTCTCTTTCTCCCTCCCTCTCTCTAAAAATAAATAAATAAAATCTTTTTTAATGGCTAAAATGATAAATTGATGTGTATTTATGTATGTATATTTTATCACATTTTTTAATCTTCACCAGAGGATATGTTTATTGACTTTTTAGAGAAAGAGAGAGAGGGAGGGGAGAGGGGGAGGGAGAGAGAGAAACATAGATGTGAGAGAGAAACATTGATCACTTGCCCCTACCCCCACCCCTGGTACACACACCCCTGCTGGGGACCAACCACAACCCAGGTATGTGCCCTGACCAGGAATTGAACCCACAACCTTTTGGTGTATAGAATGACTCTCCAACCAACTGAGGCATCTGGGCAGGGTTTACATTTTTTTTTAAGAACACAGTCTTTGGACTCAGATCTGCTACTAATTGACCTTGAACAGTTTGCTTAAACTTCCTGAGTCTCAGAAAGGAACTACAAATGCTTAACTGGGAGGATTGTTAAGAACACAAACAGATCCATAGGGGATGCTGGAGTGTGCGCCCAGATCCCCTCTTCGGTACTGAGGTGCCAGAGCCCCAGCTGCTGTGCTGTTGACTGCTGGTGGCCCAGAACTGGAAACATCTTCAGGCATCAGCCAGCCCCAAAGGGCGCGGCCTCGCCCAGGTCTGTAACCCCTCCCAGGAGGCAGCAACTGGTTGATGCCCAGTTGATACCTCAGCTGAGAAAACTCTGAAGGGTCATCCAACCCCATCACCTCCAGCAGGGTCAGTGGCCATAACATCCCTCCGATAAATCTCCCCTGTCCTGCTTCTCTCCCGTTCTCGCGGCTGTGAGACAGTAAGTTTCCTACATGTGGATGTCCATCCCAGAGTCTGACCCCAGGTAACTCTCCCCTGCTTGAAATTCCCCAAGAGCTTCCCATCGTCCTTAGAGTGAACCCTGAAATGCTTATCATTTCCCGCAAAGCCTGCCATGCCTTGGTCATTTGCCTGTCTTCTCCTCTGCCCCCCTCCCCCCTCATCCCGTCCTAGCCATACTGGGTGTTGGACACTAGACCTGCTGGCTGTCCACAGCTCCCTCTGTCCTTCCAGGTCATATCTTCTGAGGGGCCTGCCCTAAAACATCCCCTACATACACTCAAACCTTCCCTATGCCTTTACCCTGCTTTGCTGTTCTTCATAGCATTTATCGTTGGCATGATATGAGATACTCACTTGCTTACAAAACACTAGAATGTAGGTTCCCCAAAGGCAGGGACTTTTCTGTCCCTGCGGCCTTGGTATTACCAGCAACTGGAATGCCTGGCACATAATAGGCACTCAAGAAACATTTGTGGAAAGAATTCATGAGTTAGATGTGATGTGCACTGAACACATAGCTCAGTGCGTGGCTCAAGTCAGGGGCTCAGCAGATGGTGCCTATTATTATTTTATTGTATTTCCTGTCTGCCCAGCTCAGACAGTGAACGTCAGACAGGGCGCTTCTTTCGTGTACCTTTTATAGTGCTAGGCACAAAGTCACTCAGTAAATAAATACTTTTTAATTGGCTTTGACTTGTTCTAAAGCCAGTGGTGAGGTAGACTGCTTATTTGTGTCCAAGCTGGCTGGCTGCTCCTACTCCATTTGAATGGCCAAGAGTCTATCACATCACGTCAGGTCTCTATTAAAATTAATTATGGTCAGACTCCATCCGTCACATCCCAGGGAGAAGAGAGAGGATTCCCGTGAAAGTCCTCCTGGCCACTCTCGGCGACAGAGGGTCACTCTGAGGCCCTATGTGGTATTTCTTCACTCTAATCATCAAATATTGTAAATACTATGCAACCATCTTTTAGAAACCACTAAAAGAGAGGTAATAGATGTGATCTCTGCCCCCAAATCGCTTAAAATCCAAACTAGTCAAAGCAGAAGAGAGCAGCGAGTCTCCGCTATTTTTCACCTGTTCCCTCACCTGTTCTCATCACCCTGGACAATTCCCCCTTTCGTCTGCTCCGCCACCTCGAGGCCTGACAGGAACACTGGACCTGGCACCCCTACCTGCTTGACATCCCATGTTCTTGGTTGCATAATTGGCAGTGCATTGTACGAAGTGCACGGCACGCGGTGTCTCCTGCTTTGCCATATTCAGGGAGCAGTGAATATATCTATCTGTACATATATCTACATGTACATTTTTAAAATGCTGTTTCCCCACTAGACAGTTATCAAGTATCTCTGTGCAGTGAACAAGCCTTCAGAATGCTGCGTAGAAATGGGTGATAATTCTTCACTCTCTTTCCCTTTTCTGCAGATGCAATAAAAACTAAGGGAAGCCAGGGCCCCACCCCTGGGAGCGCACACCCAGGCAGGGAAAGGTGGCCCCAGCTGTGTGCCAGGCTCAGTGACGGGGAAACCCACATTCTTTAATAACTTAGTCCACACAATGCTTTGAGGAAGGTGCTGGTATCCTCAATGTACACAGGAAGCAAGACATTAGAAAGATTAAGTCATGTCCGTTGCATCACCCGGATGGTACACAGTATACCAAGATTTGAACTAAACTTTCTTTTACTCCAAAGTGCCTTCTAAGACTGCACTCTTGGGCTGGTTACTTACTTCCTGGCACCCAAGCTAGGTTCTCTTCCTTAATAGCTCCCATTCTACCCTGATCCTGTTTTAAGAACAAACAAACAAACAAAACCCTATAAAATGTCCTAACAGATTAAAAGTGTTATAAAGCTACCAAAATCGAAACAGAGTGGTGAGCTGTGAAACAGTCGAGTTCGGAAACCAGCTCAGGTGTATGATGAAGGAAGCATTTCAGATCATCTCAAATGAAAGAGAGATGGATTATTCTATCAGTGGTACTGGGAAACCTAGTTGGTAAAACAATCAGTAGGTGTCCAATAAGTGTTTGTGATTTCTGCATTGTGCAATTCCATGAGTGGACACTTGCCGTCCAGCTCCCACACTGACTGCTGGGGAGGACTCGGGGTAACTTTCTGAGTTCTGGACTTTCTGAGTCTCGGGTCTACACAGAACTCTGGCCTTAACTCCTCACAGTCCCTTACAATACTTTCGATTTACCAAGTGTTTTCACTACCCCATTAGTGGAGGGCAGGGGTTATTATTCCCACTCTCTCTGTGAGGACACGGAAGCCCACGGAGGTTAAGTTCACAATTGGCATGCCTTGTGAAACTTAGACACTTGGGCTTCCTGATTCCTCGTGGGACTCTCTCACTATTCGACTCTATACATAGCCTCTCCCTACCCCTGCCCTCACATGCACACCCACACAATGCAAAGAGTGGAAAACAAACAGCATCACTACATTGCCACAAAGCCATGTTAATTTCTCTGTATCCATGGTCAGCCTCCGTCCACAGCACACACACTTTACATAATTGCAATTGCAGTTTAATTATAATTTAGTGGCCCACTTTTCCACTTCATATTGGAAGGGCTTTTTACCGTTTTGTAGGAAGTGACTGATGGACATCCTTACTGTCTCTTAAGTGATCCCCTTCCTTAAGGTCATCTATGCAAATCTCCATCTCTAAAACCCAATTGCTTTTAAATGAATTTCTCTCACATGAGTGAATGCGTGCAATTGTGTTCCTCTTTTCAGGCAGCCGGTCCTCTCCCTTCCCCCAACAAGGACTCTCATTTCTTTTCCCAAGCCATGGGTAACTTTACATGTCGCATTGGGTGTGCTCCACACTCCGAGTTTCTTGGTAGGGGGGCGGGCAGTGCTGAACATCCAGCTCTTCTGCAGACCTTTGCCCGGGTGCGAGCAGCAGAAGGGGTGTCTGGTACCTTCTCCTTGGAGCTTACGACCATTGCACTCCTGCTGAGGATCCACTCCTTGCTCCTTTTTTTAACCTGTGGCTTCCCAATTTAGCTTGCCCAGGACAGTCATCACTAAAATCTTGATTCACCGCAGTGGTTTCCTCCCTGGCCAGGAAGAATTTGCAGACTGAACATTTTCATCAGTTTTTGAAGACAGCGTGATGCATGGGACAACAGACTCTGCTTAGAGTATCGAACACATCGTTTTCAATCACCCACACCATGTTTAAAAAGAGACACATTTTACACGCTTACTGTTCCGTGCTCTCCATTCGCGAGATGTGACTGGCTTCATGGAAATGTACCCTGACTTGACTGTCCTCTGTTTGGAAAGAAGAATATAAAGAGAGACATGGAAAAGATACATTTGTGATCAGTGCCTGTCCTAATGCTCCATAATGTCAAATGCAGTCTACTTAAAATAAGGAGTTATGAGGTCTTAAAAAGGCAGCATTCAAATAGGCTGTCAGCGGCCCCCTGTTGGATGTCTGTGCACAGCGCTCTCAGTCTCCGAAGGAGGCACACAGTGCCCGCTCCCAACACGCTCATGCTCTGCACCAAGTGGGGCAGAAAAATACCCCGGCAGAATCTGCCAGAAGAGGTGATATAATAAGAGGGCTGTAATGTTTTTTAATTTTATTTTCCAACTACAGTTTATATTCAGTATAATTTTGTACTAGTTTCAGGTGTACAGCATAGTGGTTAGATAATCATATACTTTACACAGGGATTCCCCATTATTTCCAGCACCCACCTGGCACCACAAATAGTGATCACAATATTATTGACTAGATTCCCCATCCCGGTGACCACTTTGTACCTGCTCATCTGTACTCCTCAATCCCTTCACCTCTTCTACCCTATCGCCCAGTACCCTCCCCTGTGGCAACCATCAGTCTGTTCTCTGTGTCTATGAGTCTGTTTTATTTTGTTTGTTCATTTATTTTGTTCTTTAGATTCCCCATGCAAGTGAAGTCATATGGTAACTGCCTTTCTCTGACTGACTTATTTTACTCAGCATAATAGAGGGTTATCATATTTTTGTAAAAGGTTGGTTTCAATCAGAGTTTTAACTGTGAAGTTCTTTACCTAATTAAAATAGGGAAAGCAAAGCTGCAGAATAACAACATAATAATAACTGGAAGAGATGCTATTATGATTTGGCTGTTTCCAGACCTCTAATTGTAAAATATTTGTGCAAGGGGAAGAGCAAGCCTCGTTTTTTTTTTTTCTAAGAACTTATTTTATCTATCAACAAAAACAACTATGTTCTTTTTCACCATCAAGGAGCCTTTCCTGGGCAAAGAAGCCCTACTTCCATTTTGGGAGCAAAGAAGGAAAGTTTATGACTCAGTACATCCCAGATTGATTGTAACTTTTCATGACTCAGCTCAGATGGGTTAGAAATGGCCAAACGTGTTTGAATGTTATGCTTCTGTGAGGCCTGGGCATAGCCAATAGCTGAGGGTTACAGGCGCTGTGATTCACATAGGGGAATAGCAGCCTTGGCCTGAGAAAAATGTAGTGCCATAGTAACAAGCCAAATTGCGGGCATTGTCGGTAGTTGTGATTTCACTTTATTGATTGTCTCCTGTGAAACATGAGGCTCTTTATTTGAATCATTTGTATAGGTGTCATACTGGGTTAATTGCAAAGCAATTGGATTTAATAATAATATAACGATGTATCCATGTACATCGATTCCTCGAATTGTGAGATGTGAATTGCACTTGATCATGAGGTTGTGCTTCCCGATGCTATGAGATGAGCAAGTCCTAGGCTAATGGTGTAAATTTAAGCTGCCCGGAGTGAGCTTTAACTTACATGCCAGTTTGGATTGTTATTGCAAGTATTTTATAGGCCTGGAACATGATTGGTTATAAACGAGATGCCCTTGAACTTGAATTGTTTTAAAAAGCATAGCTTTATGTTGAGTTAACAGCATGCCATTAAGATCAGTACCAATGTAAACACAGAGAATGAAGGCTTTCTGTTGACCACACTTTCTTGCAGATTTTTGTAGTTGCTGAAATTATTTTACTTTTAGCTAAACTGGTTTGTCTTTGTTAGCCCACTGAGCAGGGGATGTAAGAATAGTCCTCAAAGTTGATAGAAATTCCCTAAAAAGCAAGGACACATACTAACGACACATACCAAGTTCATTATTTCATAACAATTGAGAAAACAACATATATATTTGCATAATTACTTTTATGCTTAAAAAGTGTGGATATTTTCCACTTTTCCAGGTGAAGGGTATTTCTTCCAAGAAGGATGAAGCAGGGAAAAAACAGATTTTATGGGAAAATTTCACATCCATATGATAAAGAGAAACTAAATTAAAAAATCAAGATAAATTATGAGTAGGAAAATTAAAAGGCCGGGAGAAAGACAAAAAGAAGGAGGGAGAGGAGGGAGAGAATGAGAAGAGGATAAATTATACAATGAGACTGAGGAACACAGTTAAAACTGTCTGGCACAATCCTGGCACTCAGAGGTGTTATGATCAAGCTAAAAAAAAGCAGTAAAGCAGGTTGTAATGCATCAAAATATATTGCCTACACTGCTGTCTTTGATGCATCTAAGCAGAAGCAAAAACTAGTCTTTTTTTAGGCCAAACTTTGGTATGTGAATTCACAATAAAATACTGTTTTCACGAGTTATATTTACACTGTCATTTTAACTAGCACAATTGCTATACCATATTTTTAATATCATTTGACTTCATGGTCAACTTGGAGAGGTCACTGGGAGAATCACTGACCCCTACAATTCATCCAAATCCAGAATGCACAATCGGTCCCCTAGACTCAAATGCTTCTCATTTCCCTTCCGCTTTGGTGAAGCTGGCTTTCTCACCAACTCAAAGACAATTTGTGGAGTGATATTAAAAAAAAAAAACAACTAAATACACTTAATAAGTGTGTTTATCTATCAGTTCCCTCTAGGTTGATCTTTTTATGAGCACAGAGCAACACTACAGGTGGTTTTTAAATGTTTTCCAGAAACGTGTTTAAATGAATGTGTTAATGGCTGAGACTGAAGTCCGTCGGAACACTGATGAATTGCATGACCATGTGTTCAGGGCTGCTCCGGGCCGCAGTTGACAGCTGAATCAACTGAAAGGAACAGCAGTGACAGGAGATGAGAAAAGGAGCTACTTTTATTTTTTTCAGATTTTTGTTTTAATTTGAAGTGGACGTAGTGATAATATTGCAGACTTAGGAGGATGATAGGAATCTAAAAAATTCTGAAAAGGGAGGCTTAAGGAAGGCTTCGCATTGATGAATAAAGTTAAATGCGTGGAATTTTCTAGTTTAATGAGGATAACAGGAATCGGTATTCTTCCATCATGCCTACAGTCCCGTTTCTTTGGTCTTGTGACTTCACAGTGGAGATGCCAAACATTAGATTATCTCAATTAAAGCAAGACTCTTGTTAAGCGAAGGCCATTGGAATGGGCAGAGATGGCTGGCAACTGGTGATGGAAAGTGACGCACACCCGCTGCTCCACTCGCCCCTGTTGGTGCTCTGATTAAGCACGGATGCACTTGACTCATTGCTGAGCAAGCTCCTATTTCACTTCCACACACTGGTTCATTTCTACACTGTCTTTCAAACTGAAAAAGCAGGGCACCCACTCTAGCAATTACGATCATATTTGTAGGACCACGGTTACGTGTAAGATCAAAACTGGCTCAGAAGAGCTGTCCATCCATCCAAATCTACCTCATTTGTAGGGGCTCATCTAAGTGCTCCTCCCTCCAGAAAACTCCTTCATTCTGATGTAGTGTGACTCTCCCTCTGAAATAATCATCTGAAATGTTCTCTTATTGTTATGTTGATTTACATCTACTGGATGTGCCATATTTTGTTGCGTATAACGCACACCCATGTTTTTGGCCCAGATGTTCAGGAAAAAAACTTTTGTTTTAATTTTTTATTTATTTACATTTAGAGACCAAACCAATTATTGTATTCCAGGGTATTATTTTGCACATGGATATCGTTATTGCTTTCTAGAGTTACACTTTTAACTCACAAGCACAAATAAAAGAACTAAAAACATTTATATGGATACGAAATTAGCACTACCCATGTATAATGCACATCCTTATTTTTCCCTCAAAAATTTGGGCAAAAAAGTGAGCATTTTACATGGCAAAATATGGTATGGAAACATTATAATATAACCTCATTCATACTATTTTTTAAATCCTCACCCAAGGATATATTTATGGATTTTACAGAAAGAAGAAAGGGGGAGAGAGAGAGAGAGAAAGAGACAGAAACATCGATGTGAGAAACGTCCATTGGCTGCCTCCCATACATGCCCTGATTGGGGATCAAACCCACAACCTAGACATGTGCCCTAACGGGTGTATGGGATAACATCCAATCAACTGAGCAATACTATTCAGGGCAATACATCCAGGACTACACTATTTTTTACCATGTAAAATAGCCATCTGTTACTTTTACAAAAATGTAAAAGAGGGTTTGTTTTTAAAATATGCTCTATATATAGGGATATATATATATATCCCCCACAGGTATATGCTACAGCATTCCCAAATGAAATGAACGCCTATGCTTTCACGTTAGTGCCAAGCCTTGCCGTTATTTAAGCACTGTTAGCACGGCAGGCTATACTGTTGGAGCCTTTAGTTTTCTAAGGCTGGTCATATTTACAGACTTCTTTGCCTGCTCCCTTGACCCTCCAAAAGAAACACATCTCTAATCAATTTATTTAAGCAATTTTAAATGAAGGCACAGACTGGGATGACCTACCTAAAGAACCTCCGTGGCGAGCCTTTAATATGTCAAGCCAAGATAAAAACACCATTATGACATCTATTAGCTGGCCACTCTGTAGACACAATTATTTTGCCTTCTAACTGAGGCCCTGTACCTACTTGTCTCCTTGTTGTACTACCTCTGTGTTTTCTAATAGGATTATGCCGCTCCGGAATTTGAAGGGATCGAGTATATGCCTCCCTTTCACTGCTGCCGCTATCTGCATGTCTATTGACATTTTCCACCGCTGTTCCTCTGGTCTTTGCTTTGAACAGATACAACGAACATAACATTTCTAATATCGATGCTCACTCTATCAGAAAGTTTGTTCTTATAGTGAACTGAAATTTCATTCATTACCTCTAACTTCTACATGCACTTTCTGAAGGAACAAAAAATAAAACTACACCCACTTTCCTATGGAAGCCCTTCCTACATGTGCAGCTTTTTTACTTTTCCACACAAGTAGTCTCTTCTCCAAGTCCAACAGGCTCAGTTCTTTCCATGGTGCTAGGCATTTCAGCTTCCTTCCACTTCATTCATTCAATCCACTTTTACTGAAAATCGACTATGTTTAAAGCATTGTGCTGTTTATAAATGGATCTCAGAGTCAAGACAGGGAAGACATCCATCCCCCAATCACACTAAAGGAATGACAATTAAAAGTTCAGGTAAGTGGTCTGAAGGAAAGGAACACCATTCTGTGCAAGCATGTGACAAAGGAAGCTGCCCTGACCTGGGGGTCCAGGCCAGGCTTTGCCGAGAAAGTGATGCTTGGGCTGAGACATGAAGAAACAATGGGATCAAGGAGGGAAAGGAGGACATTCAAAGAAATAGAGCAATCAGGATGTTCAAGGACTCTGAAAAGAGACGGTATGCTCAAAGAATCAAGAGATTACTGTGGTTGGAGACTGAGGGGTAGAAAGGTAAGAGGCAAAGTCGAAGGGTTCCCTGGAGGGAACACCACCAGGAGCCTTGTAGGCCTGGGAAACATTTTTGCATCTTATCCTCAAAACAGTAGGAAGTCACTGAAGGGGGTAGGAGGTTGTACACCTGGTCCCCCAATATTCTGGCCTCACTTGCTCCAGTTTTCCTCCCTGTGGGAGATTATGCATCCCTGCCTACTGAACTGAGAAGACACTTCGTGACCCGCGTTGGCCAATGAAATGTGGGCAGACACTTTAAAGCCGGTATGTGGATCACACTTTCTCTCCCGTCATGGCCATTGCTACCATGACCAGCAATGTTCCACATAGAGGCTGCTGTATCGGCCTGCATTTCAAAGTGAAACGTCCATGAGGCAAAGCCACAGACAGGCTGTGAACGAGCAATAGGCTGCTGTTATTGAAAGCTAAAGAGATTTCTGGGTTGTTTGTTACTCCAGTATTACCTAACTTATTCTGACAAATACAAAAGGTTTTATGGGGCCTGAGAAAACATGAACAAATTTGTATTTTGAAAAGATGACTAATACTGTTCAGAAAGCAGATTGAAAAGAAAGCAAAGTAGATTCTGGGAAGCAAGTTAGATAGTCATTACATTAATCCAAGTGAGGGATGATGGTCAACTGGACAAGGGTCAACACAGAGATACAAAGATGTAGATGTATCCAAAAGCTATTTAAGAGGCAACATTTTCAGGGCTTGGTGATAGATTGGGATCCTTGGTGGGAGGGGGATAGAGAGGCTGGGGGACCAGGATGATGCCTGAGTTTCTGGCTAGGCTTCTGACAGACACTGGTAACCTATGATGAAACAGGTAAAACTAAATGAAGACAATCCCGGAGGGAAAGATCATCTGGTTAGTTTGGATGTTGAATCTGAGGTGCCTCTGAGACAGCTGGGTGAGTGGAGTAGGCAGCTGGCTACAGGTCTGGATCTCAAAGGAAAGGTCAGGTTAGAGATATAAGTTTAGGGATCACTATATATTGGGTTGGCCAAAAAGTTTGTTTGGTTTTTTTCCGTAAGATGGCTCTAGAAGTGCTTAGTTGTCTAACTTCATTCAAAACAATTTCGTTAGATAGTATTGTGACAGGTGTCATATCAGCGTGCATTTAAAAAACACTTATCAAAATTGGTGAATTTTTGTGTAGCCGTTTTAATATTGAAGATGGAAGAAAATAAGCAACGTTTTCAACATATTATGCATTATTATTTCAAGACAGGTAAAAATGCAACTGAAACACACAAAAAAAAATATTTGTGCAGTGTATGGAGAAGATGCTGTGACTGACCGAACGCATCAAAAGTGGTTCACAAAGTTTTGTGCAGGAGATTTCTTGATGGACAACGCTCCATGGTCAGGTAAACCAGTTGAAGTTAATAGTGATCAAATTGAAACATTGAGGACAATCAGTATTATACCATGCGGGAAATAGCTGACATATTCAAATATCCAAATCAATAGTTATTGGTGAAAATGAAAAAAATATGTCTTATACAGAAAAAAATATACGGGCTTTTTGGCCAACCCAATAGATGACAACCACGGGTAGCAGTGAGTTTGCCAAGCAGTGAGTAAAGAACAGAAGTCAGATGCAAAAAGAGATAAATTGAAACTGACTGATTGGCTGATAGGCTTTAGGAATTAAGTGTTGAGAAGCTCCAAAATGTCACATGTGGCTGACAAACTACTCTTATTAAGAAGAACCAGAAAGAGAAGAGGGAAGAGAAAGAAATGGGAGACTATGGTGCCTCAGAAGTCAAAAGGAAAAAAAGTGTTTTCCAGAAAGGAGTGACTAAGTGTCAAGGCTGCTCAGAATTCAGAAAAGACAAGGACCCAAAAAGCTTCATGTGTTTAGCCACACGAAGGTCACCAGAGACCTTTGCCAAAGCTGGTTGTTACCAGATTGATAAGGAAGAAATCCAGCTCACGTGGTGCCACACACAGCCCTCCGGTGTCCCTGATGGCTGTCACACAAGGACAAGAATGAAGCAAGACCTGGGTGCTCCGTGCAGGACCTCACCATGGCTCAATCTCAAGGGCAAGTCCCTCGGATAGAAGCTCAAACGCAGTCACTAACATCCCCCCATCACCCCACCCTGTCTACACAGTAGTGGGCCCTGCCCCCCCCCTTCTCCACCCTCTGTAGAGGTTAAGGAAAAAATTATAGCTCCAAACCATGATAAAACCATTATTTAACATCATTTTATGGGTACTTAGGAAAACAGGATTAACTACAGATGCCACAATTTTGTTATAAAACTAAACAAACTCAAAAAGTTTATCCACATTAAGTTAATTTAACTAAAAGAAAGTACCCAAAACCACATGCAATATAAGAAAAATAAGAAAACTTTCCACTAAATATATATACTTACTTTTAAATTAGCTTTTTTTCCTTTTGCGGTGTCAGAGGGGATGAAGAATCCTTACTTAGTCTTTATTTGTTAATTTTTTTTTAATTTATTTTAGAGAAATGTCCATGTGCGGGAGAAACATGGATTAGTTGCCTCCCACCCCCCCACCCCCAGGCTGGGGACCTGGCCCACAACCCAGGCACATGCCCTGACCAGGAATCCAACCGGCACATCTATTCAGTTTGCAGGCTGGTGCTCAATCCACTGAGCCATACCAGCCAGGGCATCGGTTTTCTTAAGTTCTGATTCAGATTGCTCTTACTGATATTGTTGTAACGGGGTACAGAGAATGGGTCCCCCAAGGGCAGGGAGCCATCATCCCCCAAATCCTGCAGGCGGGGCAGGAAGGGGTCAGGGAACAGAGCAGAAAGCACAGCAGGTTAGGAGCCCATGCCTTCCTGAAAGGAAGATCTTCCAAAGCTGCAGAATTGTGCATGCGACTGTGAGAACATGTATGACAGAGAGGGGGTGAGGGAGCTCACACAGCGCCTACATGACCTACAGGGGTGGATGCCCTCCCCGCACGCCCGCGTGCCGCGGGCAACTCTCACCTTGACTAACGAAGGCAGCCAAAGGAGAGTCAAATACACCGGGAAGCTCACAAACATGGTGGGCACTAAGGCACCACAGGAATAACCAGATGTTAGGTCACACTAGAAGTTCTGAGCCGAACAATTAAAATCAGAGCGGGAGGTCGAAAAGGAGGCTGCCACAAGGTCAGGAGGTCTGCCTGGAGTCTGCCTGGAGGAGGTGGCGGCAGAACTGGTGGTGCAGCGGGGACCTGCCCGGCCAAGCACACAGAGACGTGAGAGATGCTTGGAGCTGAGCCGTGACCGGGAATGCTGAGCCACAGACTCCTGCTTTTCTGAAAGATGGTACCTCTAAGTGGTGTATTCGGAGACTGGCCTGGTTTGGCAGAGGGAGGCAGGACTATTAGATTTGGGGTGTTTTTAAAGGGAGTGAGACTTAATGGCAGAAATCTGCCATTATTCTAAATCTGTATAACCTTTAAACAAACAACCCCTTTTCTTTTTCACCAAACTCACCTTGGGAGTCACGTTTCTCGGCAGCAGGCAATTGAAACCCACAGCTGTTCCAGAACACCATTGGCTGGTTCTGCAACAATGTGACTACATATTTCTAGTTTATTCATTTATCAAATAATCTGATTCTTTTATCTTTTTATAAAATTCTTTGTCTGCCCTTGCTGATGTGGCTCAATGAATTGAGTGCTGGCCTACGAATCGAAGGGTCGCTGGTTCGATTCCCAGTCAGGGCACATGCCTGGGTTGCAGTCCAGGTCGCCAGTAGGGGACGTGTGAGAGGCAACCACACATTAATGTTTCTCTCCCTCTTTCTCCCTCCCTTCCCCTCTCTAAAAATAAATAAAATATTTTAAAAAATTCTTTGTCATATAAATCACTCTTTTGAACTGTCTCTCAGACCTGGGCTTTTCTTTCTCACACACTTCTGCCCCCTCATGCCTCAGGTCTCTGCCCCTCACCCCAACTCATTTTGCAAAAGCACCTGCCTGCCAGAATCCTATTCCTAAAATCCTCTTTCAGTCATTTCTCTGCCCTTTCAAGAATTTACAATGGCTCCCTAGTTCCCATCACATGAAATATTAAGTTCCCTGCTTAGAACACAGGACTTGCCACAACTTGTTCCCATTCAACTCATTCGGTTGCTGTAACTACTCCCCAAAACTCCACTTCCACTTCCCTTAAGCTAGCATCAGAATCAGCACCCACACTTCTATTTGCCTTTCCTCTATGCTCTGATACCCACTGTCCCTTTGGCTGAAATGCCCTCTGCAAGCCCCTTCACATAACCAGATCTCACCCATCTTTCAAGGCCCAGGAGGAAAAATCTGCATGTAGAAATTGCTTGTCTTCTATAAGAAATTTGCCAGTAACCAAAACAAAACAAAACAAAAAACTAATTTCACTGAGAGTTTCCAATGCCACGCTCTTTGAATGAGTTATGTCAGGAGAGCCCTTTGAGGTAGCCAGCGTTTTGCAGATGATGAAGCGAAGGATTAAGTTCATCTATGGAAAGTACCTAGCACAGTGCCTACCCAGAATAAGGATTAGACAAATGTTGGCTGTCATTATGCTTACTAGAGAGATTTAGTAATTCTCCCAGGTCACTCAGAAGTATGTGAAAGAACTAGCATTCGAACCCTGGCTTCAGAGCCCACCCTTTTTCATTGCCAAGAACAGTAATGCTCTGTTTGCATTGCTGCTACCTTGCCAAGCTTCCTTAACTATTACAGTCAACATTGATCTCCGCTGTCTGAATTCCTTAGCTGTTGGAGTGTCCATACTACTCTGTTTGGCACTTGATGGCTATCTCACTTGAACTTTTACTTTTTCTTCAGTTCATGTCTTATCTCAAGTTGGCAGTGAGTGAAGACTAGTGGTGTGCTGAGAAATGTTTAGCAACCAGCTCTCAAGGTGGAAAGGGGCTGATTCATTATGTTTGTTAATTTCAGTGGTATAAATACTCCTACCATGGTCAATTTCAAGATACCAAAGCAAAGTCAACCAACTCAGAGAACTGCTGAAATTTTAACAATGGGCTCTTGCAAGTTTGTGCAGGCTGCCTGCAGCACTCCCCTGGCACTAAGGATGAGATGCTATACTGTATTCTCTTGTCTTCTATAGTGTCAGGCACAGGGCTAAGCAAATAAGATGCATGACGACATATCTGGAGCTTTTGGTTCAAGGTTTCAAATGCATATAAACATTTGCTTAGCCGACTTCCCAAAAATCCCACTGAAATCCTGGTACACAAAACTAATGCTTCCATAATAGTGCTTAAAGAAGAAAGGATGCCAACAGCCAAATAGAAAATTTGACAAATTCATGAAAGACAAGAAAGCTGATGGACTTCTATTAATGGATACACCAAAGGAAATCACAAATTGATATACCGGTGAGGGCTGCCATGGAGAGGGGAGCCATTCTTCCCAGGGAGACTCTAGGCTCAGCAGGTGTGAAGAGCTTAAGTGGACAGTGGAGCAAATAATCAGGATAATTAATTAAAGGCTAAGGAATAGCTGAGCCATTCTGCCCCACACCCCACCCTACATATTTTGAGCATTGTGTCCCCAGCGGCAGGTCTCAGAATTGGTTTCTCAATCAAGTGCAATCTTTCTCTGGGGAGGACCCCCACTGTGGATATTTGGGGTTGGAGAAACAGAACAGAGCCTGTGCTAATTCTGAACTTCCAAATGGACACAGAGCGGGGAAATGGGTGCAGCTTTAGCAGCCCCACTAAAGTCTACTCCATTCACAACTACAGATACTCAGTGTGTGCTCAGTGAGGGAATAAATGACCCACCCTTGCAGCTTATGGGCAAATGAATGACTCTTTAGGCAACACAACAGCCTAAGCAAATGCACAGAAATTCTACATTATTTAAAACCATTAAAATTTTGTTTTAGCAGCCAAATTAGAGAGACTGGGGAAGGAAATCTCCAAGTGGCACAAATAAAGGGAAACATCAAAGGCAAGGTGTTCAGAACGAGCTGCCCAGCTCACCCCCTTCGCAGAGAGGGTCACCATGTGATGCAATTCTAGCCAACAACACTTAAGCAGCAGTGGGCTAGGAATTTCTGGGAATGTATGGTTTTCCTGATTTGGGGACCATCCCGTCCTCCTTGTTGCTTCCTTCTCTCTTTCCTACCTAGACAATGGCTTAAGGCTGGAAATGGAGTAGCCAATTGGCCACCATGAAGCAGACAGAGGATAAAAGCCATTCCTTAAGGACGGAGAGGAAGGAACATACAGGGAGCTTGAGGAAAAGGACAAAAATGACAGTATTTCTTCCCTGCTCTGCCCACTTCCAACATTTTTTGTTGTGTTAGGAAAGCAAAACCACTATAGAAAGGGTTGGTTGCGTCCCTAAGTAATATCTATGGTATGTCCGGGAACTTGGGTGGAAGAAAAATACCTTTGAGAAATGGAAACTCCAAGCCTGAGATACACGTATATATGGGGTCTGAATTTATACTACTTGCCCGACTTAAGAATCCTAACTTGAGATAGTAAATTAAGTAAAAAGTCAAGCCAGGATTTGAAAGCCCTAGACCTAGTAGTAAAAATGTACACTCACTTCTTGGGAACACTTTTACAACTCTTAGGAAGAGAAAAATAGAAGATAAAGTTCACAGCCAAAAAATTACAAGGTCCGTGAAAGAATAAACTATGGTGAGGTGAGTCAACAGATACAGCAGAAGGAAGACTCAGCACTCAGAGAAATGCATATAAAAGAGCATTCTGGAACAGGCTGAAATAAGTATAGCATGACTAAAGATATAAACAAATCATAGAAAATATAATAAAAGAAGAAAATACAAAAACAATAAGCAACTTTGAAAAAGAACCAAACTGAGTCTCTATTAAGTGGAAAATGCAGTCACTGAAATTAAAAAGGCAATGAACAGGCTAATGAAGAAATAAGACAAAATTGAAGAAAGAATCCATAAACCAGAAGACAGAATGGAGGAAATTTCTCAGAATATAGGACAGAGAAACTAGGAAATTGCACTTAAGTGCTATGGAAAATAAACCAAGAAGATTCAAAATGTACATCACATAGAAATTCCAGACAGAACACATAGCAGATAAATGTGGAAGAGTTGATACTTAAGAAAATAACATCTGAGGGGGGAGAGACAATAGTTAAGAAACTAACACCTGAGTTTTCCAGAACTAAAGTAAATCATAAATGAGTCTTTGGATATCAGAAGAATGCAAACCCTAGCACTAGAAATTCTCAATTTGATACACTGTGGTGAAAATTCAGAATGTCAATAAAAAGAAAAATGTTATAAGCAACCAAAACAGATGCCTAAAAACCAAAACAAAAAGCAAAAAAATATCCAATTACACCAGCACCACACTTGCCATCAGTCACTGCAGATGTCTGTGGGAATGAATGGCATCTTCATGCTGCTAAGAAAAATAATTCTCATTCTAGAATTCTATACCTAGCTAAATTTTTAGGCCAGACAGTGAATTAGACATTTCAAACCAATGAAAATTGAGAGTTTACCACTCAATGACCCTTCCTAAAAGATCCACTACAGGGTTGACTGCAGTAGGAAAAACAACAGACTCCAAAAGGAGGAAGTGAAGGGCAAAAACATATGGATGAATAGAGAAATTGTTCAATGTATTGTCGAAGTTACACAACGATTTCCTATAAACAGTGAATTTGAGAGGACTTTAACAATGAGGAAACACTCAGATACCTGTTGGTGATGACATGGGACACCGCAAAGGAAGACCTGAGCTGAAGGGCCCTAAGTTCCTGTGTTAGTTCAGAGAACAAATATGGATGAACTTTACATTCCGTTAAGAATTTTTAAGAGTAAATAGTAAAGGAATAGACATATAATTTCCAAACCAAAAGAGGGAAACTGAAAGAAGAAGAACTTGAGATATCAACAATCCAATAAAAAGCAGGAATGAGGGAGTAGGGAGAAAATCAGAAAAACAAAAACTAAATAAATTTTAAACAGAAAATCAAAAAACAATGTTGTGATACCTATGCACATTATATGACTATAAATGTACACTTTAAAACATGAATCAATATAAAATATCATTCAGGAACAAATATATGAGGAAAAATATAAAAATAAGAATGGGAAAGACAGCGATCGATTTCAGAATAATGGCTATCTTGACCTTGGAAGGTGGAAGACTGGAACTGAAAACAGGTACAACAGGACGGCAACATACCTTCACATGGGTTTTCTACACTGTGAAACAAAACAAAACCAAGAAAAAGAATGGAAAATAAATGATGAGCTATTAAGTCCAGGAATAATTCTACACAAACGAGCAACATAAGAAAACTGCGTGCCCTCAACACATTAGAAAGTACAACAGAACAGATAAAGCCTGAGTAAGCGGGAAATAAGGCCAACAGAGGATGACTAGATAGCAGTTGGTCTTCAGGTACTGGTACTGGCGTTAGGGTTCTAACTGCAGAGGTCTGCTGGGAGAGAACATGAATTTAATTTGCAAAAGAAAAGATTGATATTGGAGTGAGAAAAAGGATTACGTGGCTCTAAAGATTTTTACACATTTGACAGAGATTAGCATATATATTTTAGAAGAGTCTTGTTTCCCTAAAATATTTACAAATAAGAATAGTCTGACTAATAAAGCCTCTGAAGGTAAAATGGTACCTTAGACTGCTGGTCCTTCAACATGTTGGTACGCAAACATGTGGATGAAAATCGGCAAATGGCAAAAGTCCCCTTGGGATGTTTCCAATTCAACAAGTCTCAAGCTGAGGAGGTTCCTCCACCTACTGCAGTCTGCTACGCTTCTGAAGAGGAGGGGACAGGAGGAGAAGGGGGGAGATAAGGGAGGAGGAGAGGGGGAGGAGGAGATCCATCTCTGTTTCTCACTGTGGTAAGGGATTGGACGCAAGGAGAACTGGAATAAATTTCAAATGTGATCACTTTCTACATCTTCCCTTCCCACAATTTTCCAGATAGTCTGGCTGGCATCCCTTACCTTGGCCAGAGCCAAGAGAAAGTGGGATGTAATGACATCCCTTCCAACTCAAGCTGGGCAGGGGTAAAATACCAGTAGGAAAGTCTGCTCCTGGTTTTCATTGTTTACGGCAGCTAAAAATACAATCCCTGCACTTCTGTCTTTTCTCACAGTGATAATAAAGATTTCCACCCAGACACCAAGGCCCCCAGACCTGACATCTTGGGCCAGTCCTGAAGACCCTTCACTGACTCCAGGAGGGCCCCAACAATACTTTGAGGACCACCAGTTGATATAATCTCTACCACTCCAGCCAGGAGGGTAATTCTGAAATGTCATCCCCCCCATTTTCGTTTTCTATTGAGGTATAATTTACATATTATAAAATGCACATATTCTAAATAGATAATTCTATTATTTTTGATGAAACTATACACGCCTCCCAATCAAGGTACAATATAAAGGCATTTTTAAAGGAAACTTATTGTCTGGATGGAACCACTAGCAATGAAACACAATAGCTTCTATTTCCAAATCTTAACATTTGCAATCTTAGAAATAGCATCCAAGACTTGGAGATAAAAGGAGGCAGTGTAGGAAAGAGTACACTTTACCCCATCTATAAGAATAGTTCTATTTTCCATAGTAATTTAGATAAGAAAGAGAAAATGCTATAAATCACTGTAAAGTGATTTGTACTTTAAAGTACAAATCTTAACATTTGTACACTGAAAAGTGATTACTCATTAATCATACTTTATTTTCATCTCAAATTTTCTTATACTACCACAGGAATAAGCTAATACACCTTATCTTCTGTCCTATCTGAAAAATCTGGGTGAACAGTCTAGGCCAACATCCATCCTAGCAATGGGAGTGCATTGCAAGTAATAGTTCTCTTTAAGTCAAAGAAAAATAACAAATACAGAACACCTCACTCTGAAGTTCCCTTATTTTGGTGCAAACCTCTCTTCACAGGCTCTTCTCAAGTCTTTGGAGCATTATTAAATGATCCACTATTGATTTTCCGTGCTTAGCACTGGTGAAATGGAGTGACTTGAAGCACTAATGACTGAAGCCCACTCACTGTCTCAAGGACAGGTACAAAGGCAGAAGACGCACTTGGAACTCATTCCTACAACCACCCTCATAACTTAAATTTCAACACTGGGAAATAGGACCCGGAATTCAACTCATCTCTCTCACTTACATGTAGCACTGCTGCTATTTCTGTTACTTATCTTGGGAAATTTTATAAGTATTGGTATATTTTGCTATTCAGCATGAAGCTGTATGCCTCATTTCTACCTTTGAAATCCAAATTTCCAGATAATCACTTTTAGGAAAGCATTCCTCCATTTTCAGCTTCATTCTCCACGGGCCATTTATCTGCAATGCGGAGCCATTGAGTAACTAGAGGTTACAGTAAGAATCTCTCCTGCCAGTTTCTATCTTAAAGAGAAAAGCTTTTAAGAGAAACAAACAATTTTTTTTTAAATGGGTAAAAGAAAAGAACAGGCATTTCACTAAGAGGGAGGAGAGGAAAGAATGGTCACACAATTCAACCTCATAAATAATCAGGAAAATGCAAATTAAAACAAGACACCATTTCACACCCCATCAGATTAGCAAAAATTTGTAGTCTGACAATATGAAGTGTTGATGAGGGTGTAAAACTACAGAAACTCTCATACAAACCGGTGTGAGGGACAGGTGTCTAAATGGGTGATGATAATGAAAACAATTATTTGTAGTTAGTAAAGTTGGTATGCATACCTTAGATCCCAGCTATTCTATTCCTAAACTATATATATATATAATATAAAATATATATATAACTATATAAACTATACATATATGCACATACTATATATAACTATATAAACTATATACACACACAAATACATATACACACACAATCACAGAAGAATAAACCTGGAAGATTATAGACCAAAAAAAATTGTTAAAGTTATAAGTGGATTTGTTTGGATCAAGAGATGGGGAATGATTTTTCCTTTCTCACCTACTATCTGTATTTTCTTATATTTCTACAGTGAAACTGTAAAAGTGTGACTCTCGAGAATAATTATGTAGCATCTAATAACATCAAAGACTTATTACAACCCTGAGACATTTCCACTACTTGGTGAAAGTCTTCCCATGTGCACAAGGAAATATATACAAGAAGGTTCACAGAACCATTGTTTACAACTGAGAAAAAGTAGAAACAACCTACGTCTGTCAACAGGAGGATGGACATCGACGCAGCCGTGAAAAGAAAGGAAGCAGAGCTATTGAAATCGAGGTGAGTATATCCCACAAACACCATGTGGAGTGATACAGCTGCAAATTGCAGAAATGTAGGTGCAGTTCATACTGCTTATTTAAAGATTTAAAACATGCAAACTAACACAGTATAGTGCATTGTTTATGTGTATATCATATGTAGGGAGAATATTTTAATACATGGTGGTGATAAATACCAAGTGCAGGCTATATGCTGTCTCTGAAATGTGAGGGAGGGAAATGAGACTAGGAAAGAGGGCAGTGGGGGCGGGGAGGTGGACTTCAACTTCACCTGTAATGGGATGAAGAAGAGAGATGTTTGCCATTATAATTCTCTGTACGCTTTCTGAATTTTTATAGGCCTGGAATGTACTCATATAATGAAATAAAAATGTTCAGTTAAGTGTATCTCTAGAAATGTAATTAACTGAAGGTACAATCATGGACTTTTGGACTAATTTTTAAAGATATTCTACAACTTTATTTTCGGCAAAGATTTCCAAACCAGAACTTAACTTAATTTCTTCAAAAACAGAAATAATTTTTATAAGAATATTTTCTTATCATCATCACTCCATTTTGTTTAAAATCCAAACTATCTCCGCTGGGAGAAAAAATTAAAACATATACCCCTCTCTCCCTAAAAGTATTCATTTATGTGAGAGGGGGGTAAAGAAAGGAACTGACGCTGGACGAAGTAGGATTCTCGTTGGATTCTCAATTTAGGGAGAAGCCTATGGCTCAGAAAACCCCTGGGTGACTAAGCCCTGCTTCCAGCCTTCATGGCTGGCCACCCCAATCCTGGCTGGCTCTGTCAGGAGGCAGAATTACACATTTGCACATGGTTAAACAGTTTCGTCACCGAAGTAGAGTTAAACTCGCTTTAATAGAAGGAAAAGAAAACATTCGGTGCATTCCACATTTTCCCCTAAGTGTACCGTCAAGTCATGCTGCATTTTGCATTCCTCGGAGCTCCTAAACACGCCTTAAATTGTGCCCATAAATCACTTCATCCCTGCTGAAACACAGCTGTCTCCTCCAGGAGAAATAAGGGGCGACACGTGGGGCGAGGACCCCAGCTCTGCAAGAACCAGTGGCGCTTCGCAGGGACCCACCCTCGGTCTGGAGGGCTGGAAAGTGTGCGGAGGTTCGCGTGCTTTCTGGTGCCCCTCCGCCACCTGCTTTGGGTTCCAAGCTCTCAGAACCCCCCCCAGTCCCCCCAAAAAATCTGGTGAAGTCTCCCTCCCGACCACGTGATCCCTCTCCGCAGCCCCAGCGTGCGGGAACTGTAGGGTGACGGGCGGAAAGCATCATCCAAAAGGCGCAGTGAAGGGAGAAACTCAGCTGGGAGAGGTTACAGAGCCCAGAAATTAATCAAGATATAAATGAGGGGTGAGTAAGCTCCTGGCAAAAGGACTCTCCTTCACCAAAGAATCCACCTTGGGACTCCTGAAACTCGCGGACGCGACTTGATTGACAGCAAAGCTGTTTACACACCCCACACCCTGGGGTAGCCGGCTCAGGAACCAGGGCCTGCGTTCCAGACGCTTCCTCTGGCAGGGAGCCGGCCGCGAGGGGGCGGGGCGGGGCCTGCGGGGGCGGGGCCGGGGGCGGGGCCCCAGCGCCTGCGCCTCTGCCCCCCTCTGCGGGTCACCGCGCCCCCGCCCGGGAGGGCCTGGGAGGAGGGAAACCAGTTCTGTGGGCCTGCCCGGAGGTTTTGTGGAGCAGGGCTGGGCGGTGCTGGGACCGGCCTGTCGAGAACACCAGCTTGGGCCCGGCCCGGCCCAGGGCCTCCATACTGTGCACTGACTGCGTTGCCAGTAAGGACCTCTGAGGAAGTAGGTAATTTCCCAGCCCCGCCCTTGCCCCACCCCCAGCACACACACAAACACTCACAAACCCACACAAGACACACTCACACACACGCTCTCACACTCACGCTCAGTCACACTCTCCTACACGCGGTGTGGGTAGGCATCGCTGATAGTTGCCCCTTCTTCCTAAGGGACGGGCTCAGTAGCCAGACCCAGCTGGAAGGAATCATGGAAAGCAGCTCCTGCCCCAGACCCTCCCCAGGGTGAGGGGAGAGGTGGGCCTCTGCAAAAGCCTGGAAGCTTCTACTTTTCAGGGCAAGAGAGAGAGAGAAGTCCACCTCCCCTTGGGCTAGGCCAAAAATTGCTCTTTCTTTTTGGGCCTGGTGTTCTCCGTCGCTGAAAGGGCTGCATCTAACGTGAAATATCCCTAAATTGCTTTCTGTTGAATAACAGTGGGTTCTTAGTTTCAGAATTAATTTCGTCACCTACTGTGACAGGGCACCATGCTAGGCACTTCCATAAAAGTGTACCCACCGCGTCCTGGCCCAGCTCGACGGGGTTGTCGTCAACATCTGCCTGGGAAGAGAAGGGAAAGGGCTTAGCAGGCCACGCTGTTGGGGTCGAGTCCTGCAGACTAGACTGCCTGCCCAGCTATTTAAATGACAAGTTTCAGTACTCTGTAAGTTAGCATTGACTTCGCCCTTGACCCTATACAGTTGGCCCTCCAGCCCTCCCCATCTGAGGGTGCCTTATCCGAGGATTCAGCCACCCTAGAATTGAAGATATTTGGGGGGGAAGTGTTATGTTGTTGCAGATATGTATTTAGGCCTCCGATGGTTGTGTCTGTACTGAAGATGTACAGACTTTTTTCTTGTCGTTATTCCGTAAGCAATCCAGCACAACTATTTACATGGTATTTACATTGTGTTAGATATTATTATAAGAGCTCTAGGCATGATTGAAAGGATACAGGAGGACATGCATAGGTTATATGCAAATACTATGCTATTTTATATAAGGGACTTGAGCACCCTCGAATTTTGCTCTCCGAGGAGGCCTGCAACCAATCCTCCAAGGAACCAAGGGTCAATTGTATTTTTCCTCATGAGCCATTTTTATTTCTTTTTCTTATCCTTCTCCATTTTCTTTCTGCCTCCTTCTCCACAAACTCACTTTCTTCTACACCATGGAAAGCTGGAGAGGAGCAAGGATTAGAG
This sequence comes from Macrotus californicus, assembly GCA_007922815.1. Lineage (NCBI taxonomy): Eukaryota > Metazoa > Chordata > Mammalia > Chiroptera > Phyllostomidae > Macrotus > Macrotus californicus. The sequence continues at coordinate 67,436 of VMDR010002559.1, forward strand.
GGCTGTAAGTAGGGGAAATCCTACCCATCAGCAAAGGATGAGACAGGACCAGGACTTCTGCGCCTCCTGCCAAGTTCAAATGGTAGGAGAACCAGCTGGGTCGCGTCAGGACATGCTTTTCTGTTCTGCAGCTCACAGAATTTTGTGTGTGTGTGTGTGTGTGTGTGTGTGTGTGTGTCACTTTAACTTCAGTGATCTTTGGTGCCCCTGAAGGCAAGTAGCACACCTGAATCATAAAGCTTCAGATGCGTTAAGTTCAAAGTTTTATTTTCTACTTTTAAAGCCCTCAATAAATTACGGCAAAGGGAGTTGGAATCCAGCCTCCAGCCCCAGCGTTCCTCTGGGATTGTTAAGGTTGGGTAAGCAATCTGCTCTTGAGAAACCAGGTGTAACGAGACCTGGGTGGAGGGATCCCGGGGTTGTTTGTGGAACTTTCTCCTCTGTGGCATATGCCAGAGTCTCTCTGGGGCAATCCTGCAAGCTTGCCAATGGAGCTACGTGGTGGCAACCTACCTTTGTTATGCAAGTCGCAGAGCACAAAGCGTCCCTGCCCAGTATTCCTGGCTAGGACAGGAAGGAGGAAAGGGGTCAACAGGAATTCTGGGCATCAGGCTTACCTTTTCACTCCCTCTGCCCCCTTACCTCCACCTCATCATCTTTAGAAGCCCAGCTAACTCATATTCAAAGAGAAGTAATGCTTCAGAGCTCTGCCACCAACCTGAATAGGGTCGTCAGGATTAAAGTGATATAGCATATTCAAAATTAACTTTCTGCACAAGTCTGAGCTGATGCAAAGAAAGCAGTTAATTCTTACTGTTCTCTGTTCCCCTTATCGTTATGTGGAATCCTATTTTGTCCTAGCTCTCTAATGTTTTTACACTTCCTGCAAAATAGTTGTTTCTTTCTAAGACTCTTAAAAATTATGGTGTCAGGGATAGTCAGCAGTTCCTGATTTTGTTTTGGTTTTTTTTTTTCCCTCTGAGCCTGTCTTCCTGCAAATCTCCTGCTGCTGTAGCAACTAACATGCTTTTGAATCCAACCGCAAAGATGCCATTTGGTGTCGTTTTCCAGGTTGTGCTGACTGTTTCCCAGGGAGAACTCAGAGATCCTGGGACGTGTATGTATTAACATGTTGAGACCTATTAGTACATACATATGTATTCATATGTTGAGAGCAACAGCAAAAAGTGGCTTGCAGTGGCTTTGCGTCAAGTCCCTGAGGTGGCCGCACGGTCATATCCAAACCCTGTTCTGGAAGATCTGCCCACTCAAATCAGGTTCCCCACGCCGACAACGAAAGTGGGTGGGAGTGAGAACTGTGGAAGCCTCGGCCGCCTCGGGAACGAGCTTGTTGATTATTATCAATGCCTGCCTTTTCATTAGAGTGGAGCTTTGGAACAAACAGAGGCTCTCTTCCAGGAAGAAAACAAAAAGAGAATGTGAATCACTTTATCAAAGATGAAGGAAATCTTCCTCACTCTGCTTTGTGTGGTGACTAAACCTGCTGGAAGTCAGACCCAGGAGATACCCGAGCTCGCACTGAAGAGGATCTCATGCTGCTGGCTCCATGGGGGCTGAAAAAAGCTGAGAAATGACTCCATTCCATATGCCTCTCCAGGACATTCTCCAGTGATTTTCACGGTGACACCAGCTGCTTCTCCGCCTCCTGGTATTTACAAGAGGTCACTCTGCGTAGGAAGGGACCCCCTCTACGCTCTATTCCAATGTAATGGTCATTTTTATGGCACTTTTTCTCAGTGGTCCCCAAAGCATTTTAGAGAATCTAAATCCATCATTATAGGGAAAATACAGGCATTTAGGGAACTGAAATGAGAAAATCCTTTGGCTGAAATAATTTATCCTTTATTTCACAAAGTCTCTCTGTAACATAGAACCTGCCTGGGTGGTAAACAGATTCAAAGTCCTGAGGGAAATGACCTGAAGATTGTATTTTGTTTTTGCTATTTTGTTATGCTCTCTGAGTGAATTTAGAAAGTGCATGATATTCAAAGCAGGGTAACCTTTTACTTCCACCCTTACAAATCAACATGGACATGCGTCCTTAAAAAATAAAATTACAAACCAACTCTTAAGTCCTTAAATTTTGGTACGGAAGAGAATTTGTTCTAAGCAGCAGACCAAGGGGCCATTCATAGAATGAGATCGATGAATTGGGCTGAAGGGGAAGTATGGAGGATTAATCTAAGTTACTGATTGTTCCTTTTCTCAAAATTCTCCCTGCCAAAGATTAAATCGTACCAAATATCAATCAATTCTATGATAATAAGACTATCAAACTTGTTTCATTAAACCCTCTCCTTTCTCTCACAACTGTCTAAACAGGATTTTCCCATTTAGCAACCAATTCATCCGGAGTTCTGATTATACTATAACTTAGGAGATCCCCGAATCAAACATTAATATTTGTACAGTTATTAAAGTATTTGGTGATTTGTACACGGACTCTAAAATTAAATATAGCATGTCACTTATAGCCTTAGAAAAGACTAAAATGGAACATTATTTTCTAATCTTTGGTTTTTGCCGGAACAACGTGTAAGATGACTTATTTGAAGTGGTATGTATAGTAACAAAATGCTTCTTTAAAGTGCTCTTTTGAAGCAAAATCTTTTACATTATATAGCGCAATGCTTTTCAGGCTATATTTATGCAAGGACTCTTTTCCAAACAAAATATTAAATAGGAGCCGAATAAATAAAACAGAAGAAAAGAGACGTTCCAAGGGGCCAGGGGAGGAACACATTTCATTCTCTGAACCCTCCCAAGGGCCACCAAAGCACCTTTGAGGGACATCGAGTCTCTGGGAAGCGTGAAAGCTAGTGTAGTGCCGTAAGACTTACTAAAAAGAAAATAAAAGGCACCGTTTGAGATGACATTCCCCGCTACTGTATGTATGTAGGTGTTTGTCACATATCATCCAGTTACTCTCTGTTTCCTGTCTTTATCATTCTTACTCCAAAGCTGCAACTTTTGTGGCATTTTGTAATAGTGCACGTAGATTCTGTGTCTATGAGTTTCCAATACTAAGTTGCATTTTTTTATCCTAACAGTACAGAAAAGGCCAGAGGGCACGTTAGGCCAAAATACACATGACCTCAATGAATTATTTAGATAAATATTTCTATCTTGTAGAATAGCAGTAATATCTCAAGAAATGATTGTCAAATTGTGATTAGGACCTTAGAGAATACTTTATCGAAAACCCCCAACTTTCCTTTTTTCAGTTGAGAACATTGGGGTCCTGGAAGTCACGAAATATCACCAAGGTTACAGGGGTACATCCCAGAACACAATTCTCTCGTCTCTGAATCACATGCTTTCTCCAATACTCTATGTATTGCATTGTATAAATTCATATGAAATTCTTCCAACTTGAAAATGTCAAAATTAACTCTTGATGGAAATCAGTCGAGTATTTCTGCATTTCTTTAGACTAACCTGGTCCTGCTCACACTTTAGTCATAGTCAAGAAGCATGGCTTGTGTTAGGTCAGAGGTCATGGAAACATCCATAAGCAACACATGTCCCCTGCAAAAGGATGTCCAGAGGTCATGCAAGGGGACAAAGAACACCAAGGCGCACAGAGCATCCGTGCCTTCTTTGGAAAGTAGAGGTCACATGCGCATATCTGGAGACAAGTTCGCGACTGCGGGGCTAAGATGGGAAGATCGAAATGTTGGTGTAGAAGAGTCTGGTTTTCTTCTACCTCTGAGAACTCCTTTCACAGCCAGCTCCGAGCAGAAGGTGGGGAGAGGTTAACCCAGAGGCTGGATTTCTTGTAGACACAGAGCATCAAATCATGGGCCAGATGTGAAGGGCTGCCAGTTTGGCTTGTCTTGCACATACAGTATCAAAATAAGAGAGGTTCATGTGATCTTTAACTGGTTTAAGTGTATCTGTGCATATGCCACATGCATTTTCAAATTACATAATTGGACACTTTATAAGTCACATTTCTTTAAACATGTCACTCTCAGCTTCAGGCTAAGTTGGGGAGGATTTAGGTTCCTTTTGGGCTTTCGAGAGAAATAACTAGAGGAGGATTTGCTATGAACCAAATTAATACGGCAGTTTCCATTTTTGGTTTTTTGGCAGCTTTGTTTCTGCCAGGGAATACTAGCTCCTGCAATGTTAGTCGCTGTGCCTGGCTGTTTGTATAACCACATTACATGTGTTCCAGTATTTGTAAATGCCAGCATTAGAGTGAGCAACCACAGAAAGCTTCAGTGAGGAGGGGCCAGAGGCTGAGTCTGTAGGTGAGGTCGGCCAGTCAAATCTATTGACGGCGTCCGAGCCTCCACCTGGGAGTCTCGTTGTGTTAAACAACTTGTCTGGTGTTTAGTGTAGTTGGGCAAACGGAGGATACTTGTCTTCGTAACACTATCAGGGGGCCTTGGGACAATGATGATGCTGGTTATTCAGTTTATTCAGATGACATTATCCAGGATGGCCTTGATTTTTAAATGATATTATCTATACAGTATTTAAGGTTGCCTCAGAACAAAGCTAAAAGGAAAAACAAAAGTGCTTATTAAAAGTGCTTTATTATGTATTACATAGAACTTGTTCACCCTACCTCACGGGATTGGTGTGAAGAACAAATAAATTTGAAAATTGTAAGAGACGTTGCAAGCAAAAAGAATTATCCACACCTGCTGGTAGTGATACATGTTTGAATTACATTTCAGCATTGAAAAGCTCAGGTGACTACTTCGACCCATTCCTATACAAATATATGACACTTATTTTTCTTTAACAGCTTTATTGAAGTAAAACTTACATACCATAAAATCCACTCACTGTAAATATACATCTTACCGATTTTCAGTAAATGCATACAGTTTTACAGCTGTCACTAGAATCCAGTTTTAGAAGACTTTCATAACCGCCCCCCCCACAAGTTCCCTCATGCCCGTTTGCAGTTAGTTAATCCCTTTTCTTACTCTCAGCCCTGAGAAGTCATAGAAGTGCTTGCTGTCTCTATAACTTTGCCTTTTTGGACATTTCCTAAAAATGGAGTCATACAAATGGAGTCTTTTGGAACTGGCTTCTTTCATTTATCATATGCTTTCGAGATTGATTCATCCGTGTTGTAACACATGTCAGTACTTGGACCCTTTTAATTTCTGTATAGTATTCCATTGCATGGGCATACCACATTTTGCTCACCCATTCATCAGAGGACAGGCATTTGCATTGTTTTGAGTTTTGGGCTGTTATGAATAATGCTGCTATGAACAGTCATATGTGTCCCTTTGTTTGGACATACGTTTTCATTTCTCTTGAGTAGATTCCTAGGAGTGAATTGTTGGATTTATGATATATTTATGTTTAACTTGTTAGGAAAATGCTAATTTATTATCCAAAGCGACTATGTCATTTTATATTTTCATCAGGAAGGTATGGGGGTTCTAGTTTCTGGTGAGCTTCTGGTGTACAAATAATGATTTCATATTTTTACATATATTGCAAAATAGTCACCACAGTAAATCTAGTGAACATCCATCACCATACACAGTTAGCAAGGTTTTTTTCTTGTGATGAAAACTTCTAAGATTCACTGCCTTAGCAACTTTCAAATGTGCGCCAAAGTATTATTAACGATACGTTACAGCCCCAGACTTTATATTTTATAACTGGAAGTTTGTATTTTTCACTCTCTTCACTCATTTTTACCTACTCCCACCTCTGTCCCCTGCCTCCAGAAACCACTAACCTGTTCTCTATATCCAGGAGCTTCTCTTTTTCTTCGTTTTTAGATTGTACATATAGGTGAGATCATGCAGTATTTGTCTTTATCTGTCTGACTTATTTTACTTAGCGTAAGGCCCTTAAGAGCCATCCATATTGTCACAAATGGCAAGATTTTCTTCATTTTATAGCTGAGTAATATTCCAGTGTGTGTGTGTGTATTCTTTATCCATTTATCCATTGATAGACACTTTCTCCAAACTTGATTTTTGAGGAGCTTAGGGTTAGGGTTAGGTCCATGAGTTTTCTCTCTTTTTTTCTCAACCTCTCTACCTCCCTACCTAGCCCCCAGCCCCTCTTCCTGACAGCTGTCAGCCTGTTCTCTATCTATGAGTTTGTCTCTATTTCGCTTGTTAGTTCATTTAGTTCATTAGATTCCACATATGAGTGAAATCATATGATGTTGGTTTTTTTTCTGACTAGCTTATTTCACTTAGCATAATGCTCTTCATGTCCATCCATGTAGTCACAAAGGGTAAAATTTTCTTCTTTTTTACAGCTGATGGACACTTGGGCTGCTTCTAAATCTTGGATATGGCAAATAACACTGCAGTGAACATAGGGGTGCATGTATTCTTTCAAGTTTGTGTTTTGGGTTTCTTCATATAAATTTCCAGAAGTGGAATCACTGGGTCAAAGTAAATATCCAAAAAAAAACAGTTGCATTTTTATACACCAATAATGAACTATCAGAAATGGAAACTAAGAAAACAATCTCATTCAAAATTGCTTCAAAAAGAATAAAATACCTAGGAATAAATTAAACCAAGGATGTAAAAGACCTGTACTCAAAAAGTTCTGAGACACTGAAGAAGGAAATTGAAGAAACCCTGGCCTTTGTGGCTCAGTTGGTTGGACCGTCATCCCATAAACCAAAGGGTCATGGGTTTGATTCCCAGCTGGGGCACATGCCTGGCTTGCAGGTTCAATCCCCACAGGGATGTGTGCAGGAGAGCGGGTGCAGCCAATAGATGTTTCTGTCTCGCATTGATGTTTCTCCCCCTCTCTCCCTCCCTTCCCCTCTCTCTAGAATCAATGAGCATGTCCTAGGGTGAAGATAAAAAAGAGAAAGAAATTGAAGAAGATACAAATAAGCAGAAGCATATACTCTGTTCATGGATAAGAAAAATTAATATTATTAAAATGTCCATACTGCTCAAAGCAATCTATAGATTCAACAAAATTTGTATCAAGATATCAATGATATGGTATGGTATCTTTCACAGAACTAGAACAAATATTCCAAAAATTTATGTGGAACCACAAAAGACCCCAGTAGCCACAGCAATCTTGAGAAACAAGAAAAAAGTTAGAGGAATCATCCTACCTGATATCAAACTACATTACAAGCCCATAGTAATCAAAACAGTATAGTACTGGCATGAAAAACAGACATATAGATTAGTGGGACAGAATAGAGATCCCACAAATAAAGCCATGCCTTTATAGTCAATTAATATTTGACAAAGTGTGGGATGCCCCATCCCACAGAGCTCTCCTGGCCACTGTGGATGAGAGTAAGTCGTCCCAGACACAATCTCTTCTTCCAGCGGGAAAGAGGGTGGCAATTTCCTCTAGTGGAGAATGCCCCGAGTCCTTCTCCGAAATGGCTTTTTTTGGGATCCATATGCACGGGTATACAGTATGCATGCAAAACTCATCAATCAATGTCCAAAGGCTATAGTTACAGAAAACAGATATTATCTATAGATAACAATTGAGGAAACACAGAGATCTGCCTCAGGTCAGGGTCTGTTAGATATGCCGACACCAGTGGGTTGTTAAGGCGTGGTGATGAGATTAGGAGTTCACTCCCTTATGCTTTGAACTTAAACATCTGGTTTATATCAACAGAGCTATACAAAACAAAGCAAGCTTCAAAGGATACAATGTATTCAGGCCTGATTTTACACGAGAACCCTCGGTGTTAGTACCTGGTCATGCCTGCTACCTGCATTCCTGGTGTTCTGGTCGAGACTGACAGGCAAGGCCTTGCTTGCACAGGGCTACAGTTTCTGATACCACACAAAGTGGTCCCCTACAACAAAGGAAGCAAAAACATACAGGCAGCTAAAGATAGTCTATCCAATAAATGGTGTTGGGAAAATTGGACAGATACATGCAAAAAAATGAAATGAGACCACCTTCTTACATCATACACAAGAATACACTCAAAATGAATTAAAATCTTAAATGTTAATTCAAAAACACAAACATCCTAGAAGAAAATATAGGCAGTAAAATTTCAGACATTTTTCTTAGCAATATTTTTTTCTGATAGAGCTCTTTGAGTAAAGGAAACAAAAGAAAAAAATAAACAAATGGGACTATATCAAACAAAAAGTTTTAGTACAGCAAAGGAAACCATCGACAAAATGAAAGGACAACTCACTGATTGGAAGAACATATTTGTCAATACCTCTGATAAGGGGTTAATACCCCAAGTTTATAAAGAACTTATAAAGCTCAACACCATAAATAAAATAAATAACCAGACTTAATTACAGTCCCTCTCAGGAGGACAAGCCCTTTTCACCTTATTTGTTTTTTACAAACCAGCCCTAGCAAAGTACTATGACAATAACGCATCCTCAATAGCTATTTGTTGAAGACATGATAAAAAACTCATTGTTTTCTATGTAAATATTGTCAGCACATCTGATATAATTTCGTTAAGTCGCATTAAATTCTGTTAAATGTGTTAGAATTTGTTTAGTGTAATTGCTTGTTGTAACATTACCATTGCAGTTATAGTTAGTTTGTGGTTCAGCTGGACTTGAAGTTAAAAATTTTGTTTCTTTATTACTTATTTTGTATATCAGAGGTTTCAGTTTTAAAACCATTTCAAAAGGGAGTGCTTCAGAGTATAAACTTGGACAAATACATGTAATTATCAGAGAAAAGTGATTTGAAGAAAAAAATCACATTTTATGGTAATTAATATGTTTAAATACATTTAAATTTTTAGGCCTTATTTTTCCCTGCAAATGTCCCTGACTGCCTTAGCAAAAACAGCAAAACCACAATTAATCACAAATAGATAATGCTTTCAAGTGGACCCATGGGTAAAGAGAAAGCAAACGGATACTTCACCCATCACCAGTACTCTGGACTCAACAGATTTCAAATTACAAATATAAATTTATACTTACGTATAAGCCTGAATATAAAACAAAAACAACTTTTCCTATAACTAGTAAATAACAGAAAGGAAAAAAAACTTTTGAGCCTTGCCTGGAAGGATGCCAAAGATGTCCACTTGAGAATATTTTAAGGTAATTAGCATTTTTGTCTCTGTGTCAGTAAAAATAGGCTTTTGCCTGCTACTAATTTTCTTTGGGTTAGTGAGACCATTGTATGAATGAAGGGCTGTTAAAGGCCATTTATATTGTGCAAACAGAGGCACAAATTAGAGAGGGCATGTTAATAAGGAGAGTGGGCTTATGAGTGCTCAATTATGAGCCCAGAACCTGTTTCTATTTTAAGGGGATAGAAAACACATCAATCTTGCTTTTAGAATATTTTCAATTAAAATGAACAGCACATGGCATACTAAGAACCAGCAGAGGCTGCAGCCATGTGGATTTTTGAATAATTCTTACATACCATCTTAGTATCAACACTGATATACGTATAATGGGCTGAAATATAATTTGAGATCCCAGAAGACCAAAGTCCCTGAGCTGCATAAGAAATTCTAAAGGAAGAGAAATATAAAACTGGACCATCTGTTTCACTTTTCGACGTGCAAGCTCCAGAGTAGACTATCTGCAGGAAGATGCTGTTTAAAACCTGAGTAGGGATGAAATATAGTACATACACTCACAACATATCATTAACTTCTCTCCTAAGCATAGTCAATAACGTCCAAGCCTAGTTCAGCATGTTAAAAACAAAGCACGACGTTAGCTGCACAGAGCGCTCACTCTCCCCACACGGAAACAATAGCGCGCAGATTACTTACTCTCCAGCCCTAGGCAGCGCCTCCTGCCTAATTGGAGTGAGCAAAGGGAGGCATCCACTCTGCATAGGCAAGTGTTTGGGGAATCTAATTATAGTCTGCATACCCAACTCAGTGCAGGAGCCTGGGCTGCCCCTGCTTTAGCCAGTACTTCCAATGACCCAATATCATGGATTTTTGTTTTTTGTTATATGGGCTCATATAAAAACATGTAGTGATACCATCTCCAAAGCTACCTTTTCCCCTATGTGAAACAGCTATTTTAGGACCACAGCGAACCAGGGCGCCCGTGCTCACATAATGTTCATAAAGTGGGAACGCACTAACGAAAACAGTGAAGGGTGACAGGAACGAATGTGTTTGCTCTCGAAACAGAGAAACCACGACCTCCCACGCTGTTCAATAAGCCCAATGCTGAACTTCTCAAACCATGACTGTATTGGATTTTTGGCTTTTTTTTTCAGGTGGCGCTAGTCCTCTCTCTTGAAACCTCTGTAACTATTAAGGCTGAAGTGCCATTTAAAGAAAAAAAAGAAGGCAAAGAAATGAGCTATGGGAAGCCATGGTGAGCCGTTTGTCAATGCATCCTTTCTTGAGTTCTTTGGGGAAGCAGGCTTCAGGGTGTTGGGATCATAGGCTTTATTTTGAATTTGTCTGTTATAATCTTAAAGCTTTCTTCAAGGGAGATGTGTAGGATTCGTGTCTGTATACAGTGTCTGTTGCTATGGAAAGGTGTGTACTTTACCCTATTACAGTGTTCTGGTAGGAGCGGTGAAGCTGGGATATCAATCCATCTCTTTCTAAAAACCACACGTTTTATGGGATAAAACAAAACAGAAAACACGGGCAGCATATGTTTCTGGCATTAGAGAACAATTTTAAAGGCCTTTTTTTAAAACATTGTATGTATCAAGAAGCTATTCTACATCCTAAGCTCCACAATAGCCTCTTACTACGGAAGTTATCGATAGTAATAATGTGATAGATGTCAATTAGGTGCAGTATATTATCCACGCTCCTCTGATGTTTCCACCTCTAAATTCTTTTCCATGTCCCATTTCTCATCTCCACCCAAATATGTGTGGTTGGCTCCACAAGAGAGCTATGCTTTTAGCATAGTTTCTAGTGCTCCATTCCTGGTGAGCAATTTCAACACAATCAGACTGTACCATGAATGTTTGCTGTTGATGAGTCCTCTGAAATGGAAAGGTGGAGGCTGCCTCACATTAAAACCTTGTCTGTTCTAGAAAAATCCAGCAATTGCTCAAACACAGTCTAAAATTTTTCAATTTTCACATTTTTCTTTGCATCAAAGTTTGTAAAGTATTGTTTGTCTCATTTTTAAGTAGTAATATGTTGTATGGGGCTAACTCCCCCACTTGTAGGAAGACATGTTGGTTCTGAGTACAGGCTCTACGGTCAGAAAGGCAGGGTGAAGGTCTAGAGACGCCATCTGTAGCCTGTGTAATCTTGGGCAGATTTCTTAACCTCTCTGTGCCTATTCACACATCTGTTAACATTGGCATGAGAACAGCACCTGTGTCATAGGGTCGAACTGGGAATTAAGTGATACAGTTCTGGTAAAGCACTTAAGGGTAGTGCCTGGAAGAGAGTAGGTTTGCAGGGTTGGTTCGTTACATTGTTGGATGTCTTTATCATCCTATGGTTTTTAATTTTACCGTTTTCCACAAATATGCAGCTATTTCTCTTAAGAAGAATTTTAAATGGTAGAACCTGGGGCAATGTAGCTGGACATTTGAAAAGTAGGTGGGGTCAGGTGACTTTCCTGTGTCCCACAATCCCATTAAAAAATGAGTTTCCTGGTCCCTCAAAGTGAGGACAACTTAGACTTTCAATGTGTAGTAACTAGGATTCTCTCTCTGTCCATTGTCCTGCAGAAAGCTCCTTTTCATTCTAGACAGTATAAGTGTGACAAGAGGTTGTCTGGGTGTATACATGTGTACGTCTGCTTGCTTTATTAACAATCCTTGTATGTTATTAAATGTAGAAAGAGGTCTAAAATAACTTTGGCAATTTACCCCAGCATATTCCAAGTGTAATAAATGTAGACACGCAGAAACAGATGAAGAGCTCGTTTTGCACATATCCAAACTGATGCCCACGGTTTCAGCCCAGACCTGGATTCATTGTCAGCACTTGGCATCTATCCACAGCAAGGGGACCCGCTGCTAGTAGGCCTGTTTCCTTTGCTCGGAGCATAATTTGGTTACTGTCAACTCAGTCTGGCTACAACTAAATGGAATTTTTTGTTCTTTAAATGTTTGTTTTTCACATTTCATTTATATACTATCTCTAGTGAGGTCAAATTCCCCTGTAAATATTGTCTAATTTATTCTCGTAACATCTCTAAGAGTAGGGGGCATTTGTCTTTATTATTAGCATCTGGTGTTAGGAGATGCACATTTACTTTGTTGGGAATCACCAGGAATAAATCTCATGTAGACACTAATGGAAAATATAATAGGAGATAAATATAGGTATATCTGTAAATGAAGATATTTTCCCACCTTTGAAATCTGTTGACTAAAAAGATAAAAAGTGGAACGACTTATGGTGATTGAATAGTAATAAAAAACAGCATTTAATCTAAATCTCTCATTCTCATGATTACAACATGCTAAATATTACTCAATACTAGAGAGTCTGCTGATGAGCTATGTAAATGTTTTCCAATAAAATTAAATAGATTAGAATTGGAAAGAGAATGTTAATGCTTCTGAGGCTTTTAAAGAGTCCTCCCTAAAAACTTTGCTGAAAAATACAATTTAAGACCACACCACAGTGCCATCGGTGCTGGCAGCGTGAACGCCACTATTTTTCCATGTGGCTAAAGCAAGCAGGAGAGCCATTGTGCTTTTGAAGTTCTTGTCATCTGCAATCCTGTGCTGTGACTTCTCTTCCTGTATCGCCTGCGCCTTTGTTTTGGTTGTCAAGGTTTGTTACTGAGACAAGACTAAGATCATCCTACTCTGAGAGTCGTAGACTGACTTGGCATGACACACCGTGAGGTGAGTCTAATTGCTGTTAATATCGGAAGGATGAATAATCCTATTAAAAAGAAGAGCAGCTATAAAAAAAATAAATAGGTGGAGGAAAGTCTAGATCACATGATCGTAGGACAGCTGGAGGAGGGGAAACCCATTAACCTGAAAGGAAACAGTTCTTTGCTTCCAATTTAGCATTTGTGAGCAAGACGACATTCTACTAAGTCGAAATGGAGACAATTCTTCTGATTCATTTATAGACTTAAATATTAGGTTTTCTTATATATGATTCCTAGTTGTTAATAGATTATCAAAATGCCATGTTAGGCTCATGGAAAAAGCTTCATCTTGTTCCTGAGTATTAGTGAGTCAAAGGTAACTCTATTAGGTGGCGCACACAACACTCCACGCCAGCACTTCTCAAACTCGAATGTGCATGTGCATCGCCTGTGATCTTGCCAAACTGCAGATTCTGATTCCGTAGCTTTGGGATGGGGCCAACATGCTGCAAAGGAGAAGCCACTAGAAGATGCCCCTTCTGCTGATTAGGGCCACTCTTGGAGAAGGCAGGCTCCAAACAAATATTTTTAAAAGAAATCTGCACAAATACAGCATGACCTGCTTTGCCATCATTTCAGGAAATTAAACAGCATTGGGATAACGATACCCAAACCACTTGCTTTGCAAGTGGGAATGAAGAGAATGAGCCAATTTAAAGTTTCAAGGACGGACTCTTTTAAGGCAACTTGAATTATGGGTAAGGCTGAAGCTGTAATGGAACAGTCTGGAAAGGCAGAAAGTCTCCTGATTCCCTCCCTTTCTTGTAGTCATAGTTATTGATGGCTGTTAGAAAACATGGAAATACTCTTTTTATACAATAGACTTCTCTACATGAATTCATGATGCCTACGTTAGAGAGAGCGGTATGCTTCTCCTTCATCCTTTCACAAACCAAGTTGTTGTTAAGAGAACGTGGAACTCTGCAAGGATCTCACAGCAGGCACATTTTACCCGTTCATGCTGTGCCCAGGACGTGCTGCTTCTTGGTGGTTACTTACTGGTAAGATCATCTGACACCTCCCAGCACGTAGTCTGGTTTCTTGGGCTCTTGAATGCATTAATCCTCAGATAGCTGAATAAGAGGGAGAACATTGAATTACTTGTAATAATTAAGAGTGCATTTGAGTTGGGAGAGCTTTAAATGTTTAGGAAAAATGGGTTTCAGAAACTTGACAGCATGTTAAGTATTCTGAATTTTGGGTGATCACAAACTATCACTTATTACTTATTTGGTAACTGTGTAGGGATAACATAAACCTGAAAAACAGGATGGTAGGAAAATGAATTGCAGCTGGATGGACAGTTAGGTGCATGTATTAGTCTGTGCAGGCTGCTATAACAAAATATCATAGACTGGTTGGCTTAAACAACAGGCATTTACTTCTCAGTTCTGGAGGCTGGGAAGTCCAGGATGAAGGGACTGGTTGATTTGGTTGCTGGAGAGAGCCCTCCCCCTGGCTTGCAGAGAGCCACCTTTTCCCTGTGTCCTCATATGATAGAGAGAGAACAATCTCTCTCTTCTTACCATCCCATCATGAGGGCCCTACCCTCACGAGCTCATCTAACCCTGATTAACCCCCAAAGCCCTATTTTCAAATTCCATTGCATCAGGATAGGACATCAATATATGAATTTGGGGGGACAGAGTTCAGTCCATAGCAGTACGTTAAAGGCCAATGAGTTAACGACTTTGGACTGATAATGCAAGCACAGAGATGAAGACTTTTTCTTGCTTTTCTACTTATAATTATGTGTATTTTTTACATTTGTTGTCTCTAAAACCACAAGTCTATATGTGTATTACACTGGTACCAAGTCTGGAAATAAGGTCCCCGATGATAGTTTCATTACATTATTGAAGGTTATGTCTTCTAAAATTAATTTATTTTCCTACCCACAATATAACCCTTAAAAAATAATTGTGATGGATTTACTGACTACTAACTCACATGATCCTACTCTAACAAAGACAAATTCATTTCTAGTGTGTTAGAAAAAAAACAACATCTGGTACACACAATGAGGAAGTCAACATGGTGGACAAACAGGATATGGAAGGACTCCCTTTCTATTACAAATGTCTGGAGTGATGATCACTGTGAAAGAGCAAACTTCCCAGATGTCAGAAGCCAAGGAAGACACCAAAACCAAAGCAGCAGTGCAAGCTGATGCTGCAAGGATCTGTGGGAGTCTCGTCCTGGATAAAGGCCCCTGGGGATGAGGATGGGCCCAGAAGAAGGCAGAGCCAGGGACAGGAGATGGGTCCTTAGATGCACTAGGCAGAGAAGCTGAAGCCAATTCCCTGCAGAAAGCCTAGACCCTCACAAGAAAAGGCAGGAAAACTTCCCTCATTGACCCATGGAAGGAGCCAGGATGCTTGCTGTTATTGAGCCCTAGAATGGGCACAGGCCCGGGAAGAGACATCCCATTAGAGAAACTGACACCAGCCTGAGATGTCTGAATTGATACTGTTAGCTTAGAAAGCTAGCCCCAAGTCTGTTTTCTTGAAACGAACTCTCTAAGCCGGACATTTTCAAGCACTGTGCAGCAAGAATTTTTAAAACATGTAATATCTGACTATTTAGTCAAGGGCACTGACTTCTTTTCCCTTAAATTATCAAATAACAAATGACAATGGCCAATACAACAATAGCTGTCCTGTGTGAATGAATCAAAATTATACCTATTTTTTGTCAGATCAGCAAAAAAAACCCACATTTTTTTGGTGTGCCATGGAATTTTAGTAATTAGTTTATATGTGCCACGAGGTGAAAAGGGTTGAAAATTGCTGGCTTATCTATTGGCTTATCTAAGCCAATAAGTTAACATAAAAATAGGTCCAGACCCTCAAAACACCTAAGAATCAGATAGAAGCAAATGCAAAAGTGCTTCTATGAGGTCACCTTCACAGCCTAGGGGTCAGAAGCTGTAATAGTCTACTAGGGCTACCATAACAACATACCACAGCCTGGGTGGCTGAAGTAACAGAGTTTATCCTCTCCCAATTCTGGAGGCTGGAAGTCCCAGCTCAAGATGTTGACAGATTCGTTTTTTCCTGAGGCCTCTCTCCTTGGTTTGCAGATGGCCTCCCTCTTGCTGCCTCTTCACGCGGCCTTTTCTCTGTGCGCATGACTCTTTGGTGTTTCTTTAAGGACGCTAGTCATATTGGGTTAGGGCTCCACCTTAATGTCCTCATTCAATGTTAATTACTTCTTTAAAAGCCCTATGTACAAATAAATTATAATGGGGGTTAGAGCTTCAATGTATGCATTTTGTGGGCAAGGAAACACAATTCAGTTCATCACAAAAGCCTCTCTCTGAAAAACAACTGAACACACTGAGGATGAATTCACAGCGGCAACAACGAAATGTTACAAACTATACAAGTAGTGAGACCTTAATGGAGAGTCATCAGAAGCAAAAACGAAGAGAATTAGCACCAAAACAAGTATAACCAAACAAAATCAAAGACTCTCTATAATAAATAAAATGAGTGAAGGGATTGTAAAGAATAAATGAAAACATAACGGAACAATAAGATACCATGGATTATCCCAGGGGTGTCCAACCCATGGCCCATGGGTCACATATGGTCCAGGATGGCTACGAACGCAGCCCAACACAAAATTGTAAATTTACTTAAAACATTTTTTGTCTTGCTCATCAGCTTTCGTTAGTGTTTGTGTAGTTAATGTGTGGCCCAAGACAACTCTTCTTCCAGTGTGGCCCAGAGATGCCAAAGGGTTGGACACCCCCTGGCACAGAAATAAAGAAAAGAACTTGAAAAGAAGCAAATGAAAGGTCTAGAATGAAAATGATGGCCATTGAGACCTCAATGGGTAGAATAAATAGAATTTTAGACACATCCAAAGAGAAAGTTAGCAAACAGGAAGATGTCTGAGAGGAAATCACCTGAATGAAACACAGGGAGAAAGAGATGGAAGAGACGAAAGAGTGGTTTGGAGAGGGGGAAGATAGACCAAGAAGGTCCAACATACACCCACCGTGTCTAGGGGGACATAGAGCAAGATTTGTTGGAGGCAAGCAACATGCAAGGAGAAAATAAGAATTTTCAATAACGGAATACAACAAGATCTAAAAATTGAAGAAGCACACTGATTCTCAAACAAGTAAAACAAAAACAAGTATATATCTAGTTTGAGAAAAATCAAACCATTCCAATATTTTTCACAACGGAAATCTCAATAAATAACAAAAAATTGCTTTCATATAGAACATATTCTCTGACCATAATGCAGTACAATTAGAAAATAATAACATAATATCTGTCAGGAAAATGAAACACTATCAATAAAATATTCTACAAACAAAATATGTTAAAACATGAATTGAATCTTTTTAACTATTTCATCACCTCAGTATATATAAGAAAAGGAATTTTTAAGGTATTTGGTGTATAGTTGTACCTTATTTATAATTCTGGTTTCATAAGGAAATAATTTTCCTTTGCCTCTTGGCTGTTCCTGAGACTGTTTTGTTAGCTGCTGTCTGACCTTGATACTAAAAGAGGACATTTTGTTGGTACTTTACAAAGCACTTTCATACATATCCTATCATTCTCTAATTTTTCCGTCTTAGTGGTATAAATCAAAGATGCTTTGCAACATCCTTAACTAGCATACAAATCACTCACCAGTATGCAAACCAACAAATACCGCTGGAGTCAGAAAAATTCTCGCCAAGTGGCTTAACTTTCTCCCGCAGCATAAAAACTTGGTGCAACTATGCCCAGTGAGTATGGCCTTACAGAGAAAACTACTGACATCAAAGGTTGGGGAGCTTTAGACAGTATTCTCCCACTAATATTAAATATTAGATACATGTTATAACAGATTTGTTGTTTAATTGATTTAAGAAGAGTCCTCTAAAATATTTGATAGTGGAGCAGAGACAGTGTAGATAGAAAAAGTTACGTTTCCTTTAAAATTTGCTATGAAAGTTGAATAGACTTTTAAGAATTTATAACACTTTTTTGTAAAAAAAAAATTCTTGATTGACTTAGAAGACATGATAATTTTAACTTTAGGATCCTTTAAAGATCTAAATTCTATTGAGGGTCATGTTCTTATAATTTCATTAATACATCCCCCACGGAGGCTGGCTGTGGGAGGGTCTCATCTCTGGCCATTTCTGTAGTGAATTCTGGCCGCCATTGCGGACCGACAGGCCCCTGTGTTCAGAGAGGCAGGCAGCTGCGCCTTGAGGGCTGCTGCACAGGCCCTGTGGCGTCCTTTTCGTGGGGAAGGGGCGGTGGTATGTACTACTGACATGTCTGCTGTCCTTTTCATCTTTATCGCGCTGCTTCTCCAACCTTGACATCAGTAAACTCTTTCTGTTCGCTGGCGTCCACAGGATATCTCATCAGACCCCTATCCTTAAAGGTTTGCTAAAGGTTTGGGGTAACATCATGAGGGCCTAAGTTCCCCGCTGTGTGAACGTTCACCCCGCGACCCTCACTGAACAGCTCTTACCTTTTATTATTGCTGCCCCAGGTCCCCCAACACCAGGGTTCCCCTAGGAGTATGCACTCCACTGAAGGATTGCAATGGAAATGATTTTTTTGTTGTTGGCAAAGTACTTAAAGACACAGTTCCAAACAAGGCTTGAAATCCTCCTGAATGTTTCATGCCTTATATTCTTAATTTATTTTATTCTAAAGATATTATGAGACATGAAGATGGTCATCATTATTCTTTGACTTCTTATCATTCTTTCCTAATTTTTCCTTCTTTCTGAAACATAAATCTATATTTGAGGTAATGACTATGCATTAAAGTTACATCAAATAACTATCTTAAGATTAAATCAAATAGAAGAATGCACTTTTGGAAAATTGATTAAATCCACTTTCCCTAATGAGGGATTTAAATAGAAATGGTTTTAAATCAAATTGACCCTGGATAAGGGATCTGCTGGTAAAACTAGGAATATCCTTTTAAAATAAAATGTTTATTACATTTTCTTGGAAAAACATCTTTTGTATGTATGACAAGGTATTAATTTCCTTAATACCCAAATGTACTTACATATCAATAAAAAGGTAAATAAGTCAATTTAAAAACAATAGATAAACCGTTTGCAGGGAAAAAATGGTAAGAGTATACAAAGTTGAAGCTCAGTTATAACTGAAGAAATGCAAACTTCTAAAATTGAGAAGTGAATTTCCCTCTTTCTCATTGCCAGGGGTGGGGGTGGGGGAAGTTTGCTGTGGGTGTGGGGGCTCTGCAGTCTCGGGTAAAAACCATCAGTAGCAGTGGAAACTGAGACGACCCTTTTAGAGAGCAATTTGGCAGGATTTATTAAACTTTAACGTATAAATGTTACTTTTAAATTTAAATACATCCTTTGATCTTCCAATTCCATTTAGAAATTTATCCTACAGTTTTCTTTACATGCATGAACAAGAATAATCACTGCCACTTAATTCAGCCAACAACCAGCCGAAGGCCCATCCATTAGGATCTGGTTCTCTCATATGTTACAGCACATCTGTGCTTGCATGCAGATGTTTAAACGAAGGAAATAGAGCTATATGTGCTGCTAGACAGAAGTCCAAGAGAAATAGTTCTGTGCAAAAAAAAAGAAAAAAAGCAAGTTGGAGAGTATATATAACATAATCCTGTTTGTCTAAAATAAATTAATATTTTACGTGTATGCTTTGGAAAAAAAACTCTAGGAAGAAGTGGGAAAGTTAGAAGTACTTTGCCTTTGTACATTCTTCTGTTGAGGACCATTTCTTTTCTTTCTTCTTTTGGATTTGTTGTTGTGTGTATGTTTTTTTTTAATTTCTTTGCTAGTTTGTTGCCATGAAGATATATTGTTCTTATGAAAATGTGTATCTAATGGTGAAAGTCATTTTTACTTACATTAAATAATTTTTTTTAATTGTCCCTAAATGTTTTGGGAACCATGACATGTAGGCTTTCTGCAACAACAGGAACGAGATAAGGCGTCTCTTCTGTCGCTTTTCCTCTTCTCTCCCTCGAGTTGCTCCTGGTGGAGAGACTCTCCTTTGCTAGTTGACTAAACAGATAAAGGTGCCTCTGAAGTCAGAAGATGCTTAGGGACATGTGTACCCCATGTCTGAGGGACAATGGGTCTTGAAAAACAAAAATTAAATATGCTTTTATAGAGAACCTGTGCTTACTTTGTCATCTCCTCTCATACCATCTCACTTAGCAGCTATTAATTACAAGTAAGGGAAAGTGGAAGGAGACTAAAGGCATGAAATGAAGCAAATATACATCATATACATGTCAGTTATATCTTAAAAAATATATTCATGCTACAGGAGAGTGTCTTGAAAAGCAACTTTGATATGCTTTGAAATATGTATTTCAGTGAGATTCTCCTGTTATTTGACTCAATGAACTGAAAAAAAAAACAAAACCCAGAAGAAGAATAGGTTGTTCTAATAGCTATTTTATTTGTTCCTCTTATTTCCTATTTGATCAAGTTTTCTTGCAAACTCCTTTGTAGGTTCAAGTTTCTTTTAGTAGGACAGAACCTTGGTTGAAGCTGCTCTTCAATACGGAGGAGGGATTAAACTGCCCCCTTCCTAATTGCTTTCTGAAGCCCTCCCTCCTTCCTAATCTCGCTGTAGTTTCTTAAGAAACGAGGCACTTACATATCCCGAGGGGTTAAATGGAGATTTCTGCTGCCGAGGGTAAAGTAGGGAGTTTGCTGCATTAATCATTGAATAACATCAATCACACATCCACTTGGGCAGTTAAATTTCTGTTGAACAAAGTACAGAAGTACCTGGGGAATGTCTCCCTCTTTGTAAGTGGTGTCATTAGACATCTGTCATGAAGGCCTTGTAAAAATAGATTTGGGGCTGCAAACAAAGTCATTTTAATGCTGACACAATGCTAGGCACACAATGGGTAATATTCTATAAAAGTTATCGAGTAAATTAAATTTCAAAATAAACTATTGTACCAATTCCCTAAACAGACTATTTAATTAGTTACCTTTTATCCAAACTTGTGTGCTTATTGCAGGAAGAATTATCTTCCTTAAGCACCATTTTGATTTTTCAAACTCACTTTCAGAAATTATAATCGGTCTGAATTTTTGCTCCCATATAATCTGTATTGCTGATCCATGTTGAAGGATTTTCTAACAATTGGTTCCCTTCTACCTAATTTCCCTTTAAAAAACTTATCGTACATTCAGTTATCTTTGCTAGTCTAGAACACATGTGAATCTGCCTCATAATCTGCTTTCTGTGTCCAGATGCTCCTGCCACCTACATGGCCTTCTGCCCTCTCCTTTTCCCTTCCAGACCAGTCCCATCCTGTTCCTACTGTCACTTGTCATTCCAGCCAGCCTCATAGAATGTAAGTGCAGAGCAGGGTGTTTACAGTGATGACTTACAGAGTTTTATTTCTGTTTTACACAATTCCATATCAATTCAGTACAGTCTTAATCATCTTTATGGGATATAAGCACATTGGAGGCAAAGGCTGCTTCTGTGAGTTTCTCACACTCACCAAAATGATTAACATTTACAAGAGACTTCATGGCCTAGTTAGTTTCAAGGGTATGATAACATCTCAGGAAAAGATCAGAGTGGCTTCATTTAAAAATTTTTAAAAATCATATAGATGGGTAATATCAATATCATATTGAGTCAATAATGAAAATGTCAGATATTTGCACATCAATCTAAAACTAGAATAAAATTCAAATAAAAGTTTCAATTCTT
>VMDR010002560.1:0-88976 GCA_007922815.1 Macrotus californicus
TCTCTCTCTCTCTCTCTCTCTCTCTCTCTCAAATCAATAAAAATGTATCCTTGGGTAAGGATTAAAAATAATAATTAAAAAAACTAATCTAAGGGAAGGTGTGAAGGTGGCTTCCAAAGTGCTGGCAATGATTCAGTGCGGCCTATGAGAGCATCTGTAATCGTCATTGAGCTTCAAACTTACGATTTCTGTACTTTTCTGCCTGTACACTATACTTTAAAGAAAAAATTATTTAAAATATCAAAGAAAAATGCTTCCTTTACTTGTCCCCAGTTGCTCTGCTTCTGTAACTTTTTCTTAAGGAAATAATGACTAATATGAAAAATTTTAGGCACAATATGTTATGCAGTATTATTTAGAGTGGCAAAAAATGTTCAAAAATAAGGAAATGTAAATCATGGCATATCTAATTAGTAAAATATTACACAGCAATAAAAGCCTCATGAAAATTCAGTAATCTATGCACAAAAACCATGAAAGAGAAAGACTGAAAACAGGCCAGCTAGAAATATGCAAACTCTCTACAGTGTTTAAGTAGTTGGGTTTTATGTGACTTTTTAAAAAACAATTTTTTTTATACTTACAACATGAAAGATAAGGGGTGTTTTTTATTTGTTTTTTTTTTAAACAGCAGAATGCTTTGATCTTTTTTTTTTTTTTACTACTTCTGGGAGGGTAAGTGAGACACTTCCCCTCTGCTTGACTAAATAGAGAATGCACAGAACAGTCCCCTAAACAGCAGACACGAGACCACTCTGGTAACTATTAACTGACCTACCTGTACCTACTTTGGCCTCCAAAGTCTTCATCTTGTAAGAAAGATCATCTTGTTCTATAAAAAATAGACAAGTGTAATATATACTGATGACCTAGCCCAAGAGTTCTATAGAACATAATCTTAAATGTCTCTGCCTTTTGCACGAGGGACTAAAGAGAATTGTCCCACATGTTTTTTTTTAGCTGATGGCTCTGGAACCAACCAGAGGTAAATAACAGCACTGTCTCATTGAAAGTACATTTGGCATTTGGGTCAAAAGTATAGGAAAAGAATAATAAGCAAGCATAAGGTTCTATGGTACGCTTTGTGGAGTTACAAAGAATATGAAAACCAATCCCTACCCTCAAGCAGCGTAGAATCTTATTTACCAGACAACACATTATATGATAAAAATAAATTTTAAAATGTCAAGCAACTAAATATTTATGTTAATTAGTACCATTCCTATTTTTCTGAGCTCTAACCCTATCATAGAGGCTTGAAGCCTGGAAACTACATTTCTCAGACTCCTCTGCCATCAAGATTCTAGCTTTAGCTTCTTTCAGTGAGAGGCAGTCAGATAAAATTGGAGGTGGAGGAATCCCTTTGCCTTTGGCTGCAATGATATTCACAGCAGATCTGTGCAGGGCACTGCACCACAGGCCCCTGCAGCGAACGCCACAGAGAGCCAAACTCTCCAGTGGTGGCTGCACGGACTATCTTGGGGACAGATGGGCACACGTGCAGGCTGTGGCAGTCATATTCCTATTGTCCCTGAGTTGCATTTGCTCCTCCAGGACTTTTAATAATTTTAACCCAATTCCCTGTATTAAAGTTTTCTCTGCTTGAAATATATAAATAAGTTCAGTTTCCTTGGTTGGTCCATGATTAAGAGTCATAAAGCAGCAGATTCTCATCTTCTGATCAATTTTGAAAACAGGCTAAATCTTACTATTCAAAACATAGTTTTCTAACTCTACCACTAACTCCTTTTAGCTGTTTTTAACTATTATGATAAGTTTCTTCTCTGTTAATTGTCAAGAAAATGGACCATGGTGCAGTAGAAAAATTAAAGTGTTCGTCTCAAACATTTGACAGAGATTCATTCTTGGATTACTAACGTTTAATCCTTTAGACTAGAAATGACATAGTAAGTACAGCATACTGCTCCTTCAGTTGAAGACAATTATATAATCACTGAAGGATTAGCCTGATTTTAAATTAAGCTCATCAAAATCAACATTATGTGTGTACATGTGAGCACATATAAGTATATACTCATGTGTTATATACCTTTACATTTTTACCCCCTTAGCTAGATAATTATATTCCTATACACATAAAAACCTAACTAGGGTTCATGATCATTCAGATTGCAAAGCCACGTAAGACAAGTGAACAATGCAGAAATTAACATAGTGCTCACCATTCATTCACATGCAGGACTGCTCTAGTGTGGGAGGAAATCAATGCCATCCCTACCTTGTTCAAAAGGCACAATGGATTAGCGGTCAGACTTCTGGTTCTGAGTAAAATGCAGTAAGCATACTCCACCCACCCCTCCCCCTAAATAAAACTAAAAAACCTTGAGAAATGACAGAAAGCAGCTACGTATTTGAAAACTCTGGCAAGTACATAGCAGCAGGCAAATCACAGAAGACCACTGGAATCTGAAGTAGCCAAGGGTTTACACCTTTATGTTCCAGAAGTATCCTCTGGCCTGAACTTAATAGATCTGGAAACCTAGAAATGAGCACTGAGATGAAAGAGAAATCTCTAGAAGCTCTCTAATTCTATTTCATGGAATAAAAACTAATATTTCTAATATTCATGAGAATGTGGAAATTCCCTAATTTTGTTTTTTCTTTTTTCCTTTTTTTGCCGTTTTTTCCCAGGCCCTTGTCCCCAGGCCATTCCAGTAGCGCAGGTCAAGAGTGAAACTCTGAGGGAGGGAGCTCTTTCCATCCATTTGTTGGACCTGTGATGACAGGAGGCTGAGGCCAGTCCCTGTGGCTTCTTTTACTCTCTTTGTCCTCCTGCTGCTTGGGCTCAGAGAAGTACACAGCAGAGCCTAAAGAATCTAAGGAACTTAAATGTACTAGAGGGTGCAGAGAGAGAGATGCTCAGAAACTGACCCTGTAACATTGCTCATGATTTCCAGGGATCATCACCAAGCTAAAAATGTGTGGATCACATTGTGATTAGCATACCAAAGATGTTGAGAACTGAACTAATAGATGACTGCACAGACCAGATTGACCCTGTGTGACCCACAGCCAGAATAGAACCAGGCTGCTACAATGACTTTGAAAAGTAAATTGATATTGAAAGAAGAGCCCCCCGGAAGGAAGGCTGGGACTCGCAGCCTGAAACGAACCAGTTCATTTGCCTGCCTCAAAAATTTTTTTTTCCATAGGATTTAAACACAACTGAAGTCTCATAATCTAATCCTCAAAATATCCAGACTAGATTCCAAAATTACTCAATATATCAAGAACTGTAAGAATTTCAATTCACATAGGAAAAGATAGTCAACAGACACCAATGCTGACATGATAACAGATGTTGAAATTACGTGACAAAGACTTTAAGGCAGCTCATATATAAAAGTTTAAAAGGCTAATCATGAACATTCTTGAAACGAATGTTAAAATAAAAGTCCCAGCAAAGAAACAGAAGATAAAGTAGAAACAAATGGAAATCCTAGAATTGGAAATGACAATAATCAAAATTAAAAATTAACTGGATGAACTCAAAAGCAAAGTGTAGATGGCAGAGGAAAAAAATCAGTGGAGTGGAAGACAAATCAATAGAAATCATCTAATCTGAACAACAGGGAGGAAAAAAGTTTGACAAATAAGTGAATGGAGCTTCGGAGACATGTGATTCAGTAACAGAAGGTCAAACATTCATGTCATTGCTGTCCCTGAAGAATATTGGGGGCGGGGGGGGGGAATGTATGCTGACAATAGAGTTGAAGAAACAAGAGTGGAAAATTTGCCAATTCTGGTAAAAGACATAAACCTACAGATTGAAGAATGTGAGCAAATCTCAAACACAGTAAACCCCCAAATAGATGCTAAGACAAACTGTTAAAGACTAAAGACATGAAATTTGGGGTATTGAAAAGTTCTGGAATAAGGAAGCAGCTGCCCAACATTGTGGCTGTAACTAATGCCACCAAACCATACACTTAAAATGCTAAATTTATGTTATGTGGGTTTTATCACCATTTTTTTTAAATACAAAAAAAAAATAATAACCCATCAAAGTTGCCAGAATAAAATGATAGGTTACAATAGGGAAATAACAATTAGAATAATTGTAGATATCTCACACAACTCATCAAAGCTAGAAAGAACGAAGTAACACAAGTTTTTAAGTAAAACAACTATAGTCTCAGATCTTTATATCCAGTAAAAATATCTATGAGCAATAAAAGTGAAATCAGGATACTCTCACATGAAGGGAAACGTTAAAAATTTATAGCATACCTGCTCTAAAAGAATTACTAAAGGTAATTTCCTTCAGAAAGAAAATGATACTAGAACAATATGAATAACAAGAGCAAAGGAAAAGCAACAGAAATGGTAAATATGTGAATAAATATAGTAGACTATTCTCCTCTTGAGCAGTTTAAAATATACTTGATGGCAGAAAGCCAAATGTACCTGATGGGATTTTCAATGTGCAGATGTTACACACAAGACAAAAGGGCATCGGGGAGGGGCCTGTAGGGTAAGGGTTCCACGTCCCAATGAAGTGGTAAGTATATGTTAAAAAATTAAATACATATTTTTGTAATATATGGAGCAACCACTAAAAAAAGATGCACAAAAAATATGGTCAAAATTACAATTAATTAAATAACATGAACACTAGAAATGTTCAAATAACCCAAAACATAACAGTAAAGTAAAAAAAAAATTAAAAAAGGAAAAAAAAAAGGGAACAAACAAAAAAGAAATAATGGAATAGTAAACTTAAATGCAAATATATCAATATTATACTAAATGTTTAGGGTCTAAACACAATTAAAAAATCAGAGATTGTCAGATTGGATTTTAAAAACGGCTCAACTATATGCTATCTATGAGAGATTCACTTCAAACATATTTAAATAGATAGGTTAAAAGTAAAAGGATAAAAAAAAAAATGATGCAAACCAAAAAGCTAGAAAAGCAAACAAAGCCAATTATATAATAGGCAAAACACATGGAGACATTTCACTAAAGAGGAAATGCAAATAGCAAATAAGTACATGCAAAATCTTCACTATCATTAGCCACCGGGGACATCTGAATTAAAACCACAGTGAGATACCAACACACAGTCATCACAATGGGTAAGGTAAAACATCCTGACGACATCAGTTCTGACTGGGGTGGCTCAGTGGGTGGGACATCGTACCACAAACCCAGCGGCCACCAGTTCGATTCCCCAGTCAGGGCACATGCCTGGGTTATGGGCCAGGTCCCTGTTTGGGAGCATGCAAGAGGCAACCAATAGATGTTTCTCTAGAAAAGTGATGTTTCTCTCACTCTCTTTCTCCCCCGCTCCCCCTCTAAAAATAAATAAAATCTTTAAAATATATATATAGTGACAACATCAAATTCTGGAAAGAATATAGAGAAAATGGATCATTTGTATGTTGCTGGTAGGAACAGAAAATGATGGAGCCACTATGGAAAATGCTAAACAATGCTGAGTTTCTTCTAGAGTTAAACATTGGAATACCACTCAGCAATAAAACTAAACAAACTGCTGATATAAACAACAAGCTGAATGAATCTCCAGGGAATTATGCTGTGGGGGGGAGGGGTCAATTCCAAAAAGTTGTATGTTATATGGTTCCATTTCTATAACATTCCTGAAGTGGGGACTTTAGAAATGGAAAAGAGATCAGTGGTTCCTAGGGGCTGGGACTTGGGGAAGGGGAAGAAGTGAGGTTATAAAATGGCAACATGAAGGGTACTGGTTTGTATCTTCCTTGTGGTGGTAAATACATGAATCTATACATGTCACAAAATTGCATTTAACTAAGTACACACACAGGTGACATATAAACTGAAGAAATCTGAGTAGGATCAGTGATTTGTAGCAATGTCAATTTCCTGGTCGTGATATTGTATTATAGTCTGTAAAATATTACCATCGAGAGAAATTAGGTAAAGAGTTTACTCCTACAACTACATGTGAATCTGCAATTATCTTAAAAAGCTTTTTTAAAAAAAGAAAAATGGAGTGAATAATTATATCAATATTAGACAAAGTAGATTTCAGAACAAAGAAAATTACCCAAGATAACGATGAAATACCACAGAGATACCATAAAAGAACCGGTTCACCAAGAAGACAACAATCCTACATGTATATGCACCTCAAAATAGAACTTAAAATACACAAAGCAAAGCTGACAAATATAAGAGTAGTAGATAAACTTGTAATTATAGTTGGAGACATCAATACTTCCCCCTGTCAGTAATAGGTCGAGCTGGAAAATCAAGGATGGTAAAAAATGAATAACATGTCAAGCAACTGGATCTACTTGACACAGAGAGAACATGCCATCCAACACCAGCAAAACGCACATTCCCTGAGAGTAAATTAAATATCCAACAAGAGAGACCATAACCTAGGCCATACAAAAGCTCAATTAACTTTAAAAGATTGCAATCATACTATGTGTATTCTCAAATTATAGTTCAATTAAACTAGAAATCAATAATAAGAATTATCTCCAAATATTTGGAAATTAAAGCTCAATATATATACTCAAACTAGTTCATTTATATGTATTTTTATAATATTTAATTTTTTAAAAAATTATCTCTAATCAAGTCTACTGTACATTAAAATTCAGGAGAGAGTGTTGGCTGGTTGAAAGCCGGGGATACGGATCCAGGATCCAGGCTGCCTGTTACCACCCCCTACCCCGCCGGGGGTGTGAGTCAGGGAGGGGGACCAGGTGATGAGTGGCTGCAAGGGGTCCTATAGCCTGGGTGTCGGTGAGGGTCTGCCGCCTGCCTGTCTCTGTTTGGATATGTGAGTTCAAAGTGTGTGCTGTTTGTTCCTCCTCATCCTCTTCTGAGACTGTTTTTTAAAAGCTTGGTTGTGGGACACAAATTTGTATGAAATTAACCTTCTGCCTTCCCACCTCCCCCAAAATAAAGGGAGGCATATATATTGGCCCACTGGAGAAGCCCCAGGAGAGAATGGAGCCAGCCTGCAGAGCAGGCCAGTATAGCTAGGTCTGGGGCTGGACCAGGGCTCACACTAGGGCACCTACTTTTTATGCACGCACACAGTGCCCCATTCCTGAGCAGAGCAGTGGGGAGTCCCTGTCTAGTGCCCAAGTCAGGGGTTCCTGGTAGCTTTTTGGCTGAGGGCCCTATTAGGCCCAGACTCCACTACTGTTGGAGCCAGCCTCCTAGGACACCATCACCCTGGAGCCCACCCATGCTGGGCATTCCTTTCGTTTGACAGCCCTCAAAGCGGCACATCTCCAGCTGCCCCCAGCAGCATCATAGGGGCTTTCCACACCTTGGTTTCCTGGCTTCCTCATCTGCCCCAAGCAAGGTGCCCCCTCACTATTTTCCAGGAGGGGCTGCCTGCCACTGTTCAGCAGACACCCTGCTGCTCTTTCTTGTAGGCACCCTGACCTGGCCAAGGTAACTCTCCCAATCACACTGGCTTCCATCCTAAGAATAAACTATTTTTGTACACATCTTTGCAGAGGACCAGAGCAGGCACAAACCATGGAGTAGGGGCAGGGCATCCATGGCTCCCCTGGACCAGGCGTTCGCCACACCGTTGACTCCGCCTGTGCTCACTAACGTGAGTGCTGAGCAATGCCTATAAGCGCTCCCTCCCCTGCTGCCGGGGCGGTACAGGCCACCCTCTCGGGCCCAGTCGCCTCCGCTTTTCTTCACCAAACAGCAGCTGTCTGTGGCCAGGACCGCCAGTGTCGGCACTACCAGGTGAGGCAGGTGCCATTCTTAGGGGCCCGAGTGTCTCGGTCCCCGTCCAGCAGGACCGCGTGTTGTTGGGGAATGCTTGTCCTATACCCCCAGACAAGTGACGAACAAATTCACATGGCCTAAAGGAATCTGGTGGAGAAAAAGCCATGTGTGGCCAATCTCTCAAGAATCAAGAGAGAGAGGGCCCTGACCCTTTGCCTGGACAGGCTTTTACTGATACTCTAGGTAGATTACATCAAGGAGGGTCCTCCTTCACTGTGCACAGGTTCCCTTTAGGTGGTTACCATAACAAAAGAAAGAATGTTGCTAATCCCTTTAAGATAAAGGCCATTTGCAAATGTAAAGGGAAAAGGTTGAACTGGTTACACCCAAACTTGAGAAGTTCAGCATAAATTTTGGGAAGTTACTTTAAAAATATGCAGTACACACATGTTTCCTCAATTCAAGGTGAGGGAGTTTTTTTAGCAAAAGCAAGCCTCAAAGCGGCCTAGGTGCAAGGCAGGCCTGATTCCCCACGGGAGACCTATTCACGGATGTTCTCTGCACGCCACGCACGTCTATGTTCAGAACCAGAGCTGAGCCACAAGATCACATCACACATGGATAGGTTCCCTATACCTGATTCCAATGTGGGAGGGCAGAGGGGACTTGGGAAGAGCCTGCCTGTGTACATGGAGTGAGGTGTGTGGATGTGTGTGCACATGTACAGGCCTTTTCTTCTTTTCTTTCTTTTTTTGATCATGGGGACAGTTGAATTCAGGGCATTTTTCTGCAAGAAACAAACTTCTCTCCCTCTGTAAGGACTGGCTGTAACCTGAAACCCATGAAAGTCACTTCCAACGTAGAAAGAACCTAAGCAAGACAGCTGGTGTGGCCTGAGGGTGGCCAAGGTGGGAAATGGGCTTTAAAATAAACAGCTCTCCAAATTCAATCTGAGCCCCTGCAGGAGAGGATGCTGGGGTTGCCAGGACTCAGACAAGCCTGCGATCCCCCACTCCGCCCTGCCTGGTCTTTCCTTTGTAACCTTGGGTGAAGGCAGGAGCAGCAGTGGCTGCCCACCCTCCCCACAACAGGGGTGAGTACTAAGCGAGCTGGGCGGGTGGTTCCTGGTGGGGCCTCGTGGGGCCTGGGACGAGATGAAAATGAGATTTTTCCTTATAGTATAAATGAGTATTTGTGTGATTATATTAACACACAAAAAAAACGAGGGAAAACCTCAAGACAAAGTGAAGTCTCTAGAATTCCTCAGTCATTAGAAAGTCACAAGTCAGACCTGGCCTATGCCCCGAGGCACCGCTGCCAGCGCTGGTACGGGGCATTGAGAGACCACTGGAGCCACACTCGGAAACCGCAAGCCCGTACCGAATAAAGGGCTGCTCCTTAGTTAGCTGCACATAAGTCACTAAAAAGTTATTAATATTGTCAATAGGGTCCTTTTCATCCTAATTTTCCCTTCATCATCTTACAATCTGTTATTAACAGCGAGGCATTTGAGGATTCCTTGTCAAAAAACATAATTAAATCAACAAGATTCTATATGTCTTGATCTAATCCAGTTTGTCTGGTGTCCTTTTACCCGCAAAGAAGTGCAGACACTCCGTCATTGAAAGGATCTCAGTTTCTGAAATGTGAATGACTTGGAGACAATTGAGACACTTAGGAGAACTTGAATCTAGAGGAAATAAAATTTGACTTAATAAGGGCAGAGGGTATTCTGTTAAATGAAGAAGTTGGTTATGGCATATTTTAAGTGTAGCATGCCAGCATTTATAAATTTTCTAATTTAAAATTATCTTCTTATCTCCAATACTTGTCAATGTAGTTATTTTAAAGGCAAAAGGAAAATGTGTCAAAAACTAAATAGTGTATTATTAATAGCTTAAAATATGCATTTCTTAAAGATTTTATTTATTTTTAGAGAGAGGGGCAGGGAGGGAGAAAGAGAGGGAGAAAAACATCAACATGTGAGAGATATATCAGTCGGTTGCCTCTCAGGAGCCCGCCACTGGGGACCTGGCCTGCAACCCAGGCATGTGCCCCGACTGGGAATCGAATCAGCAACCCTTTGGTTCACAGGCCACCGCTCAATCCACTGAGCCACACCAGCCAGGGCAAAATACGCATTTTCACATGATACACATAAAAAGAAATATAAGTTCAACACCCATAGCCTCCATCAGCTTGCATTCATTCAACAAATATTTATTGACTATATGAGTGCCAAACATTACATAGTCATTGCACTTGAGAAACAGCCAGTTCAGTGGGGAGACAGACATATAAACAAACAATTACAACTTAACATGGCATTCACCGTAACAAAGGGGCCAAAGACAAAGGGATGTTGACAGAGGCTTCGCAGAGAAGACATTTGGGCTACACTTTTGAGTACAGAGGAGTTTCCAGGAGGGAGAGAGGAGGGGAGGAACCAAGAGAAGGATGGGTCCAAGCACAGACAGAACATGAAAGAACACTATTTCTTAATAAGACTACTTGAACTGAGGACACTTGAAATGTAGGAGGAAGAAGGAAAAGGTAGGAGAAGGACTTAGAAAGGTCAATTTGGGAGGGTCTTGCAAGCCCTGGAGGGTTTGAGGCAGGGAAGAGAAGTGATCAGAAATTTCTCCTAGATCCCTGGCTGGTATGGCTCAGTGGTTGAGTGCCAGCCTGTGAACTGAAGGGTCGCTGGTTCCATTCCCAGTCAGGGCACATGCCTGGGTTGTGGACCACGTTCCCAGTAGGGGGCGCATAACAGGCAACCACACATTGATGTTTCTCTCTTTCTCTCTCCCTTCCCCTCTCTAAAAATTAAAATAAATAAAGTCTTTTTTAAAAAAGAAATTTCTTATAGAAATTTAACTCTGGAGATGGGAAGCCTCTACTGCCACTGTCTGGCAAGAAACGATGAGACTGAACCAGCACAGTAGCCATGGAAAGAGAGGGAGGAGGGAGCCCAGGTATATTTAGCAGATAAAACTGAAAAAACTTAGTGACCCAGTTGAGTGCAAAGGAGGAGTCAAGGCTAAATAAATCTCAGCTTCTAACATGGACACATTCTAAAAATGGAAAATACAAGATGAAAAATTTTGGGAGAAAAGATAACAGATTAGTCTCGAACATGTTTGTGTTTGATGTGATGGACCCCTTGGACACCTAGTCGGGGACGTGAAGCAGTACTGCGAAACTGGAGTGTGGGTTTTAGAAGAGCTGAGAGGTCGGAGGCAAAGGGCTGGAAGTCAGTGATTTATATGAGTTGTTGAAGTCTCTGGGGATAGATGAGATCAAATATGGAAAGTATATTCTTATCATTGTTGCAGTATTATAAATGTTTCCTTGGCAAAAGAATACTGATTGAAAACAGATTTAAAGTTTTAGTATACATAAAGTTTGTAAACCACTGTTCCAAAATGACCATCAAAAAAGCCAACAATTATGCAATGTTCTTCCATCAACAATGAACTCCACTTCTGGAAGGGGAATTAGGAACAGGCCTGCCTCCTGCCCACTCCAGCCTGGGTAGGATGCCAACAGCTGATGCAACAGACGCCGAAGTCAGCACATCCTCTTCTACTAAAGTTCCTTCTTCTAAGTCCAATTTATTGGGGTGACAGTGGTTAATAAAATTATAGATGTTTTCAGGGGCATAATTCTATAATACATCATCTGTATATTGTATTGTATGTTCTTCAAGTTCTCATCAAAACCCTAAAACCTCACTCATACTGAGCACGCCTCTCCTCTATTCCGCAACCACAGACTTTCCCTTGCTCTGCTCCTTTTCTTTCTTTTTTTTTCTTGTGGATATATCTGTATGCCACAAATAGGCCATTGACTCCTCTTGGAACAGGTGGTGTAAGGATACAATACAGTACCGTCTACTATTTCAGAAATAAAGATTGTAATGAGAAATCATATCGCTTTCAATATCTGTGAGAAAGCAGCTGAAGAGTCAGAACCAGAAAGGGATCTGGAATTATAAAATCTGAGCAAAATGCAGGGTTCCTTGCTTATGATTATTCTGGGGCATCTAAGCCCAACTAACTTCCCTTTAAGTGCACAAAACCGCTGGCAGGGGTGACGAAGGAGAGTATGGAAGAGTCTGCCAAATGTTAACTCTGCCAAATGGCGTTATTCGAACGCCAATATAAGGCACGAGAGGCACCTGGCCAAGGCTCTAGAAAAGTATTCAATCCCACTGCCACAATCCTGAAAAAAAAATGCTATTAGAGCATCTGAAATTCAAAGTATTAATAGTCTTCTTAGCGGAAATCTCTTATAGCAAAACACTGTAAAAGATTCTGAAGGGCCAGGAGATGGAAGAGAACACAGGGTCTGGGAGCCCCCGGTATCCCCGGCTGGCCTGGGCTTTTGTTTGCCATTCAGCACAGTGATCTTGTGCTGCACCCCTGTCCCGGTGAGACAGACGCACTCAGGGGAGGAAAACAACACCTGGAGAATTTTGCTCACTTCTCCTAAATAAAATGTCTTAATATTCTAAATAAATATTAAATATTTATTTAACATTCAGTTCTAAATAAAATGTTTTAATATTCTGGGAGGTCTCTCATTATCACTAGAGAAATCTCCAAAGAGACAGAAACATGAACTGCTGGTAGGTATCTGGTTAGGCCTGTCTTTCAGGGGCTGAGAAGCTGCTTTGGGGGGCTTTCCAGACTTGCCCTAAAGGATTTTCAGACTGCTCTGTACCAAAGTTGACTGAAATGTACCTTGTTTCAACAGAGGCCTCCTTGGAAGGAAATAAACAGGAGAACAATACTTCACTCATCAGAAACAACCAGACAAATCTATGAAGTAGGCAAAGCAAGTCAAAATGTTCTCTTTTGTGTTTTGAAAAGGGAAGATAATTTAGTGCAGATCTACTGAAAAAAAAAAAATGAATATGTACCAGCAACACCCAAGATGATGTGTCACGTCGGTTGCCAGCTTCAGGTCAACTGCAGTGTAACAGGAAGCTTGGGACTGGAGACAAGCAGGACCCAGCCCATTGCACCCTCCCCTGGACCAATCTACAGACTTCTAATGGCTACAGAAATAACACTTTCCACTCTGGAGAGTGAGATACTAATTTGTGTTTCCAATTCTGGCATTTCAAAAGCTAAGCCTAGAATATACATGGAAATACCCACTCTTCAAAGCATTACTATAGTTCAGAGGTGCCGTAAAACATCATTTAAACACTGTCAAAATAAAGAAGTTAAATTCTTCTTAACCATTCCATTTCCGTCAGCACCAAACCCAACCCTATCAGGTTATAAAGACTGAGGCCAGCAATAGCTGTGCCTCTGCATGAATCATGGGAGTATAAAATCAACAGGAAAAAGTAGAAATCAGATGAGAGAGCACTGAAAAGCTGGGTTTGGGGTTTTTGGCTTGTGTGTTTTAATGCTTACTCTTAACCAATCCAATTCGCATCTACTTCTGCGCACAAAGCTCTCAGATGCTATATGTTGGCGGGGGTGGGAGACCCCATTTCCACCGTCACCAATTCCACAACCACAAAGGATGTATTTCTGCCCACTGAAAGGCCACAGTCTATTCCTTGGGAAATTTCGCTGATGTATTTACGCTTCCTTCTGTGCCTTCCTGAAACTATCAGCACATAGTATAGTAAGCATCATTTTAAAATAAGAACAACAGAAGGAGGTCAAGGATGTTCACAGACTTGGAAGACAGAGGTGGATTGTGGTCCTGGTCAGCTGTTTTTATCTTTCCATGGGAGAAAGATATTTGTGAATACAAGAGTGAACTACTAGAAAGAATGCAGCCTCTCTAACTTGTTATCACTTGTAAATTCCCTGCCTGATTTGATAACAAATATCACTTTTCCTTCAGAGCCACTGGCAAAAAACAAAAATCACTGTGATAACAAAGGTACCATTATTTCTGGTAGCATTTTCCTGGGTTCTGTTAATAATCACACATGCAGTCAACTAATGCCCTAGGTTCCCACATCACTAAGTAAATATCGCCTGGTGGCAAATATTAGTGTCCCCAACTTTGCATTCCAAAGAAGTCATGAAACCTATCAGAAAGGTCAAATCTCAGTAAATAAGGCCAAAGCAAAAAAAGAAAAGAAAAAGAAAAAAATTAATTCCCCTATTTCCACGGCCCCCTAGTTACAACATAAATTCCTGTGTCTCTGGCTCTCAGTGGAATTTCCTACCAGACACTTCAGTGGTCACTGTAAGCCCATCATATCTGGCATTATATATGATTGGTTAGCAGAAGGTCATAAAAACATAATCCTAGAAGCAACTTCTGGATCTGGACTCCTAATTCAAGATTTGTTAAATATAGGAGGTGCACAGGCACCTTTACATCAGAGCTTTAAAAATATACGTGCATCCTATAAAATCTTCTCTAGAAAAATTCCACCGCGTCCATAAATTATCAAGGACTCATCCTCCCCTCCCCAGTTTGGGGTCACTGAGAGCAAACTGGTCATTCTCGATTCTTGTGTAGGTCAGAATATTCTGTAGGGAGCTTTTATTAAAAAATACGTATCTCAAGGGTATGGGGGGGGATAAATGGCAATGGAAAATATAATAAAAAATAAAAATATTTTCTCATAAAAAAATACATATCTCAAGACCCCACTTAAGAAATCAGTATACCAATATATTGGTTGACTGGGCCTATGCCATATGAATTAGAATTTTTTTAAAAGGCTCTTGAATGATTAGAATGCATAGCCAGGGTTATGAAACACAATTGTAGTTTTTATTTTATTTAATCACTGAACATTAAATCTGAAAGAAACCCCAAATATCAAAAACCAGCACATTCATGTTACAGAAAGGACTCAGATCTGCTGAGAAACTTGCCCAGGATCACACAACTATTTAAAAACAGAACTGCATGCAGCACAACAGCTTCAAAAAAAAAAAGTTGTGTGTAAATGGAGTCTCTCCTGAGGGATAAAATATGGACCTCCCCTCAACGTACTGCTTTAGATTGTTAAAAATGTCATTCACTTTTTCATAAGAAAAATCACAAAATCAGATTTAGTGATCTTCTTTCTATTCAGTCTACTAAAACCACCTTCTGAAATTCTTCTTTAACAGAATGTTCACCACTCCTTAGAGCTCATATGCAGAAATTAACTTCCATCTGTATTAACATTATAGTAACTATAATAGAAGGATCATATTTATAGGGATATATCACAGTGGGTGGGTCATTATGATAAACACACAATGAAGGTTACCTGACCCTTTCTTTTATCAGCTGTGTGGGAAGTTCTGATTATCAAAATTATGGCTTACCACGCTTTGTTATACTTTTCTTTCTAGCTGTTCTGCTTTATTTTTAATTGTCAAAACCCAGAACTAGAGAGCATGACTGTCCCCACAAAGAGGTGTAAACAGCCATGGCATCCCCTTTGCTTCTGGAAGGTATTTGCATGTCCCAACCCAGGAAGGACAGGCCCTTCACCAGCAGATCAAATAACATGTATTTATCCTAACAGGAAGACTTTTAAAATGCAATTCAAGTTGAAGGAAAGAAGGAGGTGACTTTAGCTTTGTTAAATTTCACAATAAATTTACACCCAGATTCAGCAAGTGCTTTTCAGTGGCTTCATAGCAGCTGAGATAATTACACTACTGCCCTCTTGATGGATGAGTCCCCATGGAGACAAGTCGACTGAATCCCAAGGACAGCATTCCAGGGCGATGAAAAGAATTCTTTCAGTACACACCCACTGTGACTTGGTTTGGGCAGGACTTCTCCCTACCCCACTGAAGGAGACAGAGTAGAAAGCAGAGAGGACAGGGAGGTAGGCAGGTAACAATTGTTGACAAGTGCTCATTGTACACCAAGGACTGCTCTCGCGTTTTATACATTACCTCCAGTAGCTAATAAATGCCTAAAGATTAAAGTCTCATCATGTTTGACTTCTCAGAGAGCCTAGGAAAATCCCTTAAATACAATATAAAGTGAATAACATGAATGGAAATGAAAAAGAAAGAATTCCAGAACATCAGTTCCAAAGGGCATGATGAGCATTTCACACAAGTTAACACCATACTCCTGCTCCGTGACCACACTTGTTTTCCTATCTGTATCTCTGGTGGAGGCAGAATGTCTAGTTCTTGGCGTGGCCACATACATATCAATACATAAATGCATATTAATGAACAGAGAACAAGGCATCTTCAAGCAAGCTACACATTTTACATATTTATCCTTTTTATTTTCTGTTTCCTCCTACTAAAGCATCAGTGCTATGAAGATAAGATGATTGTCTGCTTACTACTATTACCAACATACCCTGGATAATGCTTAGGGAAAAAGAGGTAGCCAATATTTATTTCATTGGTGTTATCAAGTGAGAAAACTAAATGCTAAGTGAAAAGACAGTGCCGTGCTAGGTCTTGGAGATAAAAGTAATACGACGCATCATCCCTTCTATAGAGAACACTCTCGCTCTCATTACTGCTGAACATGGAAATGATTAGGACAGAGCTGAAGACTGGAACCTTTCTGCTAGAAAGAAAGTCTTCTCATGTATGTGATCTGAACAATTTAGAAATGCCCAATCCCATGTACTTTGCAATGAATGCTGATTCCAGTCCTGTGTGCAGTGCCGTTCTTAGTCCCAGGCAATGGGCATGCGCTGGGGAGCCCTGCAGTGCCTGGCCACAAGGACATGCTCACCGGGAGCCCAAAATCCCCTTCGGGTTCACGTATCCGATCCTAACACCCTGAAGTTACCTGTTCAAACAGCCCAAGCTCACTGACAGGGCTTCTGCAGGTTTTCCCCAGATACTCTCACAATGGTGGCCCCATCTTTGCAACCTTTGTAAAAATATTTACTTATTGATTTGAGACAGCGAAAGAAATATCGATTTGCTATTCCGCTTATTTATGCATTCATTGGTTGATTCTTGTATGTGCCCTGACCGGGGATTAAACCCGCAACCTTGGCGTATTGGGACGAGGTGGCCCCATTTTTGACAAGCTACCCTGAGGCCCACCAGATGAGGTGTGGCTCAAGCACAGACACATGGACTCATGTCATAAGCATGCACATTAGGTCCATGCTTCTGCTCGATCTGCCTGGTCGGGCATGGAGCTCTGTGAACAACGTGGAACTCCAAATCCAAACCTGGCCTCCAAGGTTGTTGTGAAGGTGCGGTTTCTGTCCGAGTAGAAGAATTTTTGAACACATTTGAAGCATTTTTTCCGTTTGATTTATAACTTGTAAATATTTATATGCACAGCATGTGGACCTGCATTCACATTCTAGCCCTGGGCGCTACAATAAATAAAAATCAATGTAAGAGACACTGAGGGTCAGCTTCCAGCTTGCGTAAGGACATAAAGACAGCAACTGGAAGCGCCAGAACTCAAATCCAGTTCTTCACAATCTCTGCGTCAGGCCCCAGAGCAAACCCTCCCCTCCAGCTCTTCCGCCTCAAAGCACTTTTGTGTGGCTCTCTCCAGTCACAGTTACAGCAGCAACCCAGAGGCTCCTAGGAAGTGAAGCCACGGGTGGGTCCAAGAACACACAGCCCATCCTCTCTCCTAACATCCTGGGCTTTTTTTTCCCTTTTAATACCATAGGAGCCAAATGCAGGCAATTGTAAGTCTAAATGGTCGCTCCACATAGGCAGGCATGTAGCTACCTGCAGTGTAGAGAGAATCTATGCTAGAGGTAAGCAAACAGTGACACATGCCTCAGTAACCTCACAAGATGCAGCCTGAGGCTTCTGAACGCACATCTTTTACAACTCTAAACCCAGAAGTGCATTAGTGTTCTTGCAAAACAGGCTGTGCGGCCGTTTACAAAGCCCACATATAATACCTTCATAAGACTTGTGCTTACAGAGATCCTTTCATCCAAGAAATTCAAAGCACTTTACAAGTCCAGAGCCATTCATCCAAACACTCCAGGGGGGTTTGCAGGTGGCCCTGTTAGACTCATTGATGAAGAAACTGAGGCACGCTGACAGCCTAAGTACCCTTCTTTAAAACAGTCTTAACAGTTAGAAATGACTTTCCTTAAACGTGTACAAAATCATGCTACCAATAGAGAGGGAATTTTTTGGCATTATTTTTATAGTAATCACACTGAATGTAATGAAATTAAATACCATGTTGCAGAAATCTGACTTGCTGCAATTCTTTCAACCACGAGGGCCATCAAAAATTTATGCTCAGTCCACTGCGAATAGTTTATCATTAAAGTTGAGATAATACTGCCTTTCAAAATGCAAATTCTATGATCACAAATTGTAAGACAGAAATTTCAATTTTTTTCTCCAAATAGAATCAGGCTTTTACACCTTTGGCCAAAAAGCACTTAGCAAAGGTAATTAGCATACCCTCTCTAGTCTAGATGGAATTGATTTCAAGCCAAGGAGATTAGCTTCATTTGCTTTTTAGTGGGAGGTAAATGGCCCCAGGGAACTAAGTCTGAGAGTAGTGGAGGAAGAGTCCTTTCATAAATAAGGAAGATTAAGACATATAAATCAGGAAGAATGAAATTATAATCAAAGCACAAAGTCTGTGTTGAAAACATATCTGCCAATTAAGTCCATAACAATGGCCAACACTTGGTGCTTATTGTGTGCTAACCACTGTTCTTGGTGCTTATAAGTTACCCATTTTATAGAAGAGGAAACTAAGGCTCAGAAAAATTAGCAGACACATGGTCTCAAAGAGCTTACAGAGAATTCAGAAAAATCATCATTCGTTAATTCAATGAGTCGAACTACACAGAATCTGAAATATGAACATTTACATAGATTTTTCCTAGGGAGTTCACCACCGAATGGAGGAATGCACAGGTAAAACCACTTTCAAACAGGCATGTACAAGGCACAAGAGCCGTGCAATAAAAGCTGGTCAGGGGCTGGGGCAGAAAAGAAAGACTTTGCATAGAGGATGTCCATTCCAGCAGGCAGATAAAAGAAGAAAGGGATTTTAGGCTGATAGGAACGGCTTAGGCAGATACACGAGGACAGAAGAGAACCTAACCTGGGTCGCCTGCGCTGTCTGGATGGCTACAGAACAAGGGTGCATGAAGTGGAAACAGCTGGAAAAGGAAATCTGAGGCCGAGTAGGTATGAGTAGATAAAAATTTGATACGCAGAGTGAATTACCTTTACAATTGTGTGTATCTTATCTCCTTCATCAGATTGTACATCTGCTTTTGGAAAAAAAAAAAAAAACCTCCTCTAGATTCCAAAAGAGTGGCTCATGCCTGATGATGTTGAATCTCAAGGAGTAATTGCTGTTACTTCATCATTTAGACAATGGTTTACAGGCATCACAATTTCATTTCGCTTATATTAACTCACTTAAACATTATACCAACCCAACATGGTGAATTCTATTACTATCGCCATTTTCAAATCAGAGAAGTGAGTCACAGCAACGCAGCCAGAACAAACGCCTGCTAAATGGCACTTTGCAGGGTTCATGTTCCCAAAGCACACCAGCAGCTGCAGTGAAGACTCGTTACTAGGGATCTGCGTTCTCTGTGATTGCCAGCACTCCCCCGTCCCATCCACGCACCCTCACCACCGTAAGTAAATGTCACAGGCGCCCCAGGAGCTGACTGACTGACGCGCTCACGAACACTGTCTTCCCCCATCACACAGTATCTGCCACTCTCTTCTCCTGCTCTGTCCCATCCAGTGATGTCTGCCAATGAGAACCAAGGTCACGGGTACCAATGCCCAAGGTACTAATTTAGCTGCTGAGACACCAACGATGTCACCTATCACAGTTACTTAATGTTATTGCTGCCAACACAATTCCTAACAGAGTTACTGGTGTCAGTTCACATACTCAATGTGGCACGCAGATTTTGGTGAATGAGTTTTCCTGAGTTTCTGCTTTCACTTTTGACACAGTCAAAGGGCCCTAGGTTTCCAAATGATTCCAGAAGGAGTTCAACTGGAAGGTAATCCAAGTGATTGTCAGCATGTTCTCCTTGGAACCCTCCTCCCCTCTATTAACACATTTTGAAGTTTGGTTTACATAAACATTCCTCCATTTGATTGCAAGCACATTTGGAAAAGCATAGGAGGTCCATAAATTTTTATAACTCAGCTTATATGTAGTAGGCATTCAGCTGGTTGAATGAGTCATTAAAGCATTAATTTTCCAACTCTGCCATAAGCTCCTGGAGAATGCACAAGTCTCCTGTCTGTTCACTTCTGTTCCTGAACTTCCTTGCCAGTGAAGTAAGTTAACAACAGCGCAAACTCCAAAGGGTTGCGGAGGAG
This sequence comes from Macrotus californicus, assembly GCA_007922815.1. Lineage (NCBI taxonomy): Eukaryota > Metazoa > Chordata > Mammalia > Chiroptera > Phyllostomidae > Macrotus > Macrotus californicus. The sequence continues at coordinate 19,998 of VMDR010002560.1, forward strand.
ATACCTAAAGCACTTAAAATGGCACATGGCACACAGTAAGCACTCAATCATCATTAGTTATGATCCTGAACATTATGCCCAGATATACATATATTTAACAGAGACTTTAGATCACATGAGACGCCAGCAATGGCTGCTTGTCCATCCAGTACTACCAAGTCTTCCCAGCGAACAAGGTCTTTCCCAGAGGTGCTTCAAACAATGATGAAAACTGACTCTGGGAAACCAGGACACGGGACTTCCAGACTTGCCCAGACACGTTTGAATGTAAGAGTGCGCAGAGATAAGGCCAGAGCCATAATACCAGTTACAACTGAAAATAATGTTTTCCACCTGAATTTAAGACTATCCATTGCAAAAGACACACACATGCTTCTGAATGGTTATGACCATACAAAGCACTCACCTGACCAAAGAGCCACTCCTGATAAATGGCCGAAGAGGAAGCACGCACCACACCTTCTCTCTGTTTGACACGCTGACATGAACCCAACTAATGTCAGACAGTGTGACCTCATCCTGGGAGGGAGCCAGAGGTTTCACTAGAGATCTCTGCAGTTATCAGATCTGGAAAGGGTTTCCTTTGCTTTTTCTTTTAGCAAAACAAAAGGTAACAGGGACCAAAGGAGGCAACAAGGTAGAACCAGAAATTCTCCAGACTTCATTACCCTAAATTACCTGATGATGAATCAACAGTAATTGTTCCCATGGTTGCAACAGAAGGTAAACTACTACTAAAAAATATCTGAGCTTCATCATGCTCTTAGTCTCTTCCATGTCTCTTATACTGGAGAAAGAAGATTCACCCTTCCTGGCCAAAGGGTACCCCTTTAACACGATTCTCAGACAAACCCTGTTTCTTGTTCTATCTCCAAACCCTTTTTCTTCCACTCCTCAGTCAGTCCCCTTCAATCCATTAGCCACAGTACGACCTAGGACCCTATCATTAACCTCCCTACCCCCTACCAGCATGCCTTAGTGGAAGAGCCAAAAGAGAGCACTGATTTTAGGCACTGTGCTGACATTGGCTGGCTACGGATCTTGAAATTTCTTCACCTCTCTGGGCCTCAGTCTCTGCAACTATGAAATGAAACTCATCTCTGCAGCCCTGTCACCCCATAGCTCTCCTGAAGTCATTAGACCACTAGCTCCCAAGTGTGCAGAGAAACAGAGAATTGTGGGAGACCAGACTCCACTATTCTCATATGGGTAAAAGAATCATGTTCTTGGGGCTGGGGGCCACCTAGGGAAAAAATTAAGACAACCAAATGTGGGAGCAGGGGATACCGTCTGATCCCCCAAGTAGAAGGGAAGAGGGTGAGTGCTCACGAACACAAAGGAGAAAAGCTGGCCAGGAGCCCAGGGGTGTGAAGTGTACCTCGAATCTTCCCTCTCCACCAGTGCAGAGTATCTTTTGTATCTGGTGGAATTTGGAAAAGGAGAATTAGGCGAATGGCGTGGTTTTAAGGGACAGGGCTGTGCATTGGGTGCTAGGACGCATAGGTCATCAATAAATAATATTTCAATCAAATTCAACATCTTTCTAGTGGTTCTCTCTAGGAAAAACCCACTCTGCTCTCTCCTCCTCATTTAGTGAATGCCTCGTGAGTAAATACACAAATTCAGAAGGTCAGAACAGGGAAGGCCACAATTATAATCACATAGCATTGAAGACTTAAATCAGTTACTGTTTCAGGATCTACCCAAATGTTAACAGCTCACAATCAATGGGGGCAGTTACTTTGTAAATTGGATTTTTCCCCCCTTGAATTTGAGAACTAGAAGCTTGCACTGCTTGACTTCCCTGGAAAATGTCCAGATCTGCACTACAGGTTCAGCCTTGTGGGCTGGGCTTGGTTTCCTAAGGACAGCAATGACGGCCGGCGACCGGCTGTCAGATCTGCTTTCAGGAACCGTTTAGGCATTCTTTGGAAAGAGGCTTCTGTAACATCCATAATGTTATTTTAGTTGCAATATTTTCACTTTCTTCCCCGTTTTAAACCCCCTTTCTCAGTGGTGCCTTGGTGCTCAGGTTAGATACACACACAAATGCTCCGACAGACAGATGGGTAAGTGGCATCTCATGGCGCCCTTGCTTCTTAGTGGAAAAAAAATACTCAAAACAGAATGCAGTAATTCCATCCTCTCAAGCGCTATAATAATCGCTGCAGGGGGTAGTTCTACAGCTACAACCGCAGCACAATGGATGTATAAATTAAGGCTGCTAATAATGCTTGACAATACAATGGAGCAAGTATTCTAATATTCTCATGCCCATAAAACCAGAAAAATTACTTTAAAACCCGCAGCAAAATAAAATTTGTTTAACCATTTTTACAAAGTCGGTGTTGTAGCCACTCTTTTCCCCAGCATATGTTCTTCATGTAACTGAACATCTATATCCTCCAGGAGTGTCGACTTCCAAATGGATAAAGGGTTTTCTTAAGCTGCAGGCCTTACCAATTTTATAGGTTGGTCTCTACAGGCATAGAATACCAGAAAGTTTATTAATGACTAATGTTCAAGAAATCTTTACTGAAGTGCTCACCACAGCTGGATAGCTCTTATTTCATTCTAATAAGTTATTATCCCCATTTTATAGATGAGAAAACAAAGGCTGAGATAGGTTAAATTATTTCCCTGATGTAACATTGCTACAAAGTTGGATGGCCAGGCTTTGAGCCCAGCAGCTCTGGCTCCAGAGCCCAAACAATTAGCTCTGTATACAACACCCTGGTGGTACTACCAAAGGTCTCAGTTTTAAAGGGGAAAAAAACAAGTCACTTATATATTATTTCTCCTATAAAACATCTTAGTAGGCCAGATTAACACGGGCCCAATCCAGAGAGGTTCGACAATAAATGCCTATAGGAGGACCAGAACATGATTTTGCTTTTGACATTCTCCCAGCCCAAAGCCCAGAAATAAGATTATGGCGTGGGCCCCTCTGAGTTATGGTGATCAGTGAGAGACCACGGCTGCCTACCCACTCACCCACCTGCTTTGAGTTATCTGGAGATATTGTGTCTCCTGAACTATGCACATACCAAGAAATGTCAAGGCCATCAATATTTACATCACATGAACCTGAAGGTCAGTTCAAAAGGGCACCAGTTATTTATGGGAATGTTTTAGTCACCTAGAGCAGATGGGAGAAAAGGAAGATCTTGGAACTCTTCCCATTTTATCTTAATGATCTCTAATATAAGACGTCTATTGCCAACCCCTAAGACGGTCCACAGTGAAAGATAAAAACCGGTATTTTTAAAATATCCCTTGTGGCATTCACTCTTCATAAACCCAATGTCACCAACAATAAGATGTCACAAGATCTCATCACATTAATTAGTACCTGAAACCTCTAAACACTAAGCAATGCTAAAGTGATGCTATATCTGAATTTTAGAATGGTTTTTGTCCTAAATGCTATATATCTGGCATTTTTTTAAAACATGAAAATAAAGGCACAAAAGCCTGTACCTAGAGCCACTGGTGATGAAACAAACCATTTGAACATTACCCAATGCCTTATTCAACTCCTCCTGTTTGCTTGCAAAAAAAAAAAAAAATATATATATATATATATAAAGCTCTCTCCACAGCCAATTAAACCCTTTCACCCTAAACGCACACCCACACTACAGAGTTGGCCGAAAAACTCTTTATCCACATCCACCCCACTACCCATTTGCCACCTCAAAACTGGAATAAAGTTCATATAAAATCACAGACTAGTAGTTTTTGATAAGCTTCCCCACCCCCACCCCCTGAAAAGTTGCTGAATTAGTCATTTCGCTCCTCACCCCCGGTAATACCTTAACCTCACCAAAAGAACCTGAGTTCTCCAATCAGACCATTAAATTTCTTCGATGTCCCAACAACATAAGGATGTCAAGAAACAAAAGGTATGGAAGAAATGCATATAAAAGTTAACAAGTGCCTACATAATTTAACCAGTATTGATACACTAACCTTTTTAATGGAAACCTCCTTGAAAAGGTAAAACAAAACTCCTGAAAACTGCTGCTTGCAAAGAACATGTGTACGGAGAGTATCAAAAGTTGTATTCTCCCACTTGAAATCTGAGTTTTATCTTCTTGTTTTGACTAGAGGTCTCTTGACGAAGGGCCTTCGGCGTTATAAATTATCCCATTACTCACTCTCCTTGGCCATCCCCGCTGGAACAGGAAGGAAGTAAATCTTGAGTCCTGCACTTACATCCCTTAATCATACACGCACATGCCCCCCAAAGCAGTAAATCACGGTCTCTCACTGTGTCATCATGATTCACACCTGAAACAGAGCAGAAAGACAGGTATTCAGAAATGTCATTACCAAAGAAAGGTATCTTAATACATTAAAAATAATAATACATGGGCACCACAGTATTGTTCTTTCTCAAATAGACACCACACCAGCATGCCTATAATCTACTTAAGAGTCATCAGCCGTGTCCATTTTTTTTAATCCTCACCTGAGGACACTTTTTTCATTGCTATTAGAGAGAAGGGAAGGGAAGGAGGGAGGGAGGAAGGAAGAGAGAGAGAGAGAGAGGGAAAGGAAACATCTATGTTGAAGACATTGCCTTCTCATACATGTCCTGACTAGGAATCGAACCTATGGCTTTCTGGTCCATGGGACAATGCTCCAACCAACTGAGCCACACCAGCCAGGGCTCATCAGCTGTGTTAAAGGCAACTTTTATAGAGCATAGCTTTCCAAACAGAACATTTCAGGACTCATTACCCTTTCTAAGCTCTATTAAAAATTAAAACCAACATTTATATCATGTTAACCCACTTGGGCATGACTTTAATTAGTGGAATTTGCCCCATTATTAGGCTGACTTTCTTCTCTTAAGTTGGCAGGGCAGAAACATGACCAATCACATGTTTTAAGATATTGCCTAATTATATAAAAGATCTCATTTAACTTTACATAGAAGTGGTTAAGAATCAAAATATACCATCAATCCTAAAGAAAAATATTTGAGGTTGCCCCATTTTCTCAGAGTATGGGCCCACAGATTTACTGCATCTTAAAGAAAAAAGAGGAAGAGAGGTCTTTCAATAGTCAAAGGACCTTCTTTTATTTTGATTACAAAAAAAAAAAAAAAAATGCAGGCCTGGTTGGTGTGGCTCAGTGGATTGAGTGCCAGCCTGCGAACTAAAGGGTCGCCGAGTTCAACTCTCAGTCAGGGCACATGCCTGGGTTGTGGGCCAGGTCCCCAGTAGGGGGCAACTACACAGCAATGTTTCTCTCACTCTCTCCTTCCCTTCCCCTCTCTCTAAAAATAAATTAAAAAAATATTTTTAAGAAACAAAATGCTGCAAATCGTTTTCAGGTTTACGTGAATTGTATAAGTTTGGGTGAGTTTTCCTAGCAATACACAGCTACATTGCTTCCAGGTATCTGTTCTGTCACATTGTCACGGAGGGTCAGTACCAGCAGTGCATACTCAGTACTTAAAGCACATTGAACTCACTCTAGCTGGGGAAATAAGTGCCACGCCTCCCACCTGCCAAGCAAAAGCCAACAGCCAACAGGGTGAGGCCAAAGGAGAGAAAACACCTCCTACAGATTTCACTGATCTTTTTGTTGAGTTTGCAACCATTATCATCAGCTGCCCTTCACAAGTGCCAGAGTTTCATCAAATTGTTACCAGCTCAACTTCAATGTAACAGTACAGTGGTTTCCCAGCTCCTAGATTTGAAATTGATGAGCAGATGCTAATGAGTGTTCTGTCTGCAAGATTTACTTTTTATATTTAACTCCCTGACCTTAATTTTATTTCATTTAAAAATTTAGAATGCCTAAAGCCCGAGTTGGGCACAGAAACGCACTATGATACTCCTTCAGCAAGAACCAGACCAGGCTGACACACAGCTGCTGCTTGGGCTGCTTTCAGCAAAATGGCCGCCTCAAGGATTAGGCTCTGAAATGACTGAGAATTGAGATTTTTTTTGCAAAAAGACAAAAAACAATGATGTATTTTGGACAGCGGTGAATATATACATAGGATAAATGCATTTTTTAAAAATAAGGTAATTGAAAATAAATTTTTTAAAAGAATGAACTCAATGCTACCACACTTTTAAGGTTGCTTTATTTCTCATTGAGTTCAAAGGGATTTTCAATAAGATGATATATCCAATATTGAGGGCCCAAAGCTCTTTGACTGCATATAAATGAGCTGTGGTCTATTCAACTTTCAAATGACTCTCTGGTCCAGACTCCATTAAAATTATATTAAAACAAAAGCATCTCCTTTGACATTTTGGTTTTACTGTGGAAAACACTAATAATGCCTTAGCCTACATGCATATGCATGTAAAAATACACTTTCCTCAAAGAGCCCAGGTGAACTAATACCTGGCATCCAGGTTAAAGTGCACGCATACAATGTCATTAAGCAAAAGGAAAACATCTCGATGAACATTCCCGCACAAAACGTGAGTTCCTGGTATTACTTCAGCCTTACTAGTGCCATGAATTACTTTTTGAATGACAGATTTTTTTAAACCACACTTGTGTTATGTTTTACCTCCAGCTTTAAAACTGTGCAAACCAATCTTAGTAAACATTCCCCTAACTATCGTCAGATTTAGGAGAAGGTTATTTGTAGACCTGAAGAACAATGCAGTACCAATCACACATGCTGGTGCCTGTCAGCTATGAAGTGTCCAAAGATTAACCCACAGCAAACTATCCCTGCACTGCATTCCAGGGTCACTTAGATCCAAGTGCAAGGAAGATGCCTTTTAGCTAAAAATGTAGATGTTCGGCAGCTGCAAGTCAGACTTTAAAAATGATCTCTGGAAAATCTCATGGGCTTATGCTATCCTAAAATGGCAAATACCGACTCTCTCTCTCTCTCCCTCTTTTTTTTTTTAATGTGATGCCTGTAAACCACATTCAAGGTCAGAAAAAGTCTACTTGGCCACCTGAATAAATCTGCCATATTTGGTATCCAAAATTAAAAGGCTGAGATTTAAAAGTAGTACTTAAATGCTAGATTTCAATATGAAAACTTAAAGTTCGGGCAGGGCATAAGCCAAAATAAGGACAGCTCATTTAATGGCATTTAGTCAGCTCACTTGTTAAATATACACTGATTCATACACACAGTTAAAAATAGTACTGAAGTTAACCAAAAATGGCTAATATCATCATCAGACACATATATTGAGCTATTATGTATGTTTGAAATAATCACTAAATTATTAGGTCTGTCTCAAGTAGGCTAACAGATAACTAAATATTGTTAAAATAGTAAAATACATGAAGACATGTATAGCGAGGACTGCACTCAGCAAAATATCACTAAATTATATCCTTAAATCCGTTCGCCTTTAAAATGCACCCCCGTTGGACACACTCATCTACTACACAGAACACAACCAGGGGGGAGTTCAGAGTCCACAACCAAAATGACAGCCCAGGAGTCTGTGGGTTTTATAAGTGGTGGTTTGAGAGTTAGGTTTTGTTTCTCCACATAAATAAAATATCCATGGAAATATTCTCCTGACACTATGGAATCACAGAAAAGAAGATTTCTGAATCAAGTGGTTTGCCCATTTCTTTTGACCAAAAGCAGTTACAGGACCAACTAGCTCAGTAGTGTCTCCACCTTCCACTTGAGTATTTGTAGCAACATATAAAGCTCTTTTCTGCGGGGGTAACTCTGGTTTACAACATTATGTAAGTTTCAGGCGTACAACATTACAATTGACATGTATACACTACAACATGTTCACCACCAATGGTCTTGGGTGCGTCCACCACCCATCCTTCACCCCATTTACCGATTTTGCACACTGTCCACTCTCTTCCCCTCTGGTAACCACTGAGCTGTGTGGTCTGCATCTTTGAGTTTGTTTTGTTTGTTCATTTGTTTTTCCCCCAAATATGAGTGAAATCATACAGTATTTGTCATTCTCTAACCTAATTTTAGTGTAATACCCTCAAGGTCCATCCATGCTATTGCAAATGGCAAGGTTTCATCTTTTCTACGGCTGAGTAGTATTCCATTGTGTGTACACATATATATATACACCATTGTTTCTTATCCGTTCATCTGTCAGTGGACCCAGGTTGTTTTCATATCTTGGCCATTGTAAAGAATGCCTAAAGCTGCTTTTACTGATGACCAGCAAAAGTTTCCCCTACCAACTTCAGTACTGAATAATGAACCACAGATATTCCATTTCAATCACACACTAACAACCCTCCAAAACATTAAAACCATCTTTGTAACATCAACATTTTAAAGAGGAATTTTAGAGGAGAGAGATTAGAGGAAAACTGTACAGATACAAAAAAAAAAATTATTATGGAGGAACAGAGGAGAAACTGAATTTTTCCCATTACCCTGAAGGTATTGCTTAGGTTCAATTAAACCCAGACTGAAAACAAGTGCAAATCTAAGAGTTTCATCCTCCAGTGACCAATATGAAGAGTTTACTAGCTGAAGGGAATCTCTTCTGAAAATTGTCATGGTTTACTGATGAGTACTTTGTGCCAATGTCCAAAAAAAGGCTTTTCTGAGCCCACCACTGATGTTGTGAATGACTCAAGAATTATACAGGGAAATACCCTGGCAGGTGAGGCTCAGGTGGTTGGAACATTGCCCCGTAACAGAAGGGTTGTGGGTCTGTTTGCCGGTCCAGGCACATACGATCCTCAGTCCTGGTGTGAATGAGAGGCAACCATTGATGTTGCTCTCACATCGATGTTTCTCTCTCATCAATGTTTCTCTCTCTCCCTTCTTTTTTCTCTAAAAGCAATGAAAAAAATGTCCTCGGTGAGGATTAAAAATATATATTTTTAAAGAATTATACAGGGAAGTGTAAATGTCTCTATATCTTTGGCTGGATAACAAGAAGCTCTTGGGGCTGAACAAGGCAACTTGTTATCCCAGAGCCCTAAAACTATAAATCTCAGAGCTGACATTTCCCAACCTGGGGCAGTAACAGATTAGGAGATCAGGAGAGGCATTTCTATTCTTAAGGGTCAACCGGCAGCTGCTGTCCTCATTTGGAATACTTGCCTCACATAAACTTGTTTATGCATTTGGTGCATTCGTATATTTGTCAATGTGCTGAGCTTGACACCAGTGAGATGGCCGAACATTTGCTGTTGTCCATTTGTTGATTTACACAAACTCGATGCCGAAATGCCACCTAAAAAGAACTTGACCAACTTGGAGGGGACAAAAAGTACTCGAAGAAAACTAAGACTTGTCTTGATTTTTCTGCGGAAAATGTCAAAAGCAAATAATCGTTTTCTGATCATTTTAATGACCCTTTTATTTATCCTTTCTTTTTCTGAAAGCTAGATTTATTCCCAGCATGTTTCACTGAATGGTCACAAATGCTACTCAAAAACCAGACGCTTTAGGTAAAAGGGCTGTAGTAGATACGTAGCTCCAAATGATCGCCAGCTAAACAAACAACTAACCTGAGAACACAAACACAGGGCCGATCTCATTCATCACTGGGGTGATGCAGGCTGTTTTGGTAGAGAGAAGGTCACCTTCAGGGATTTTTTCTTTTTTCTTTTTCTCTCTATCTGTTTTTTCTCACCCCAAGAAATGGCAACAAGTGATACATACATCAATTCATGAAAAAAAGCTTTAGAATGAGACCAGTGTTGGACTTTTCCAGCTCTAATATATAATGAAAACCTCTACGGTAGAGTGATAGAAGACTCTGCATTTTTAAAAACCTTCTTACTACGTTGAATGTATCTAAATATGGCCAGAGCCACCAATTTAGCTAAGCATGCACCTGTAAGATTTTGGGAGCACCAAGAGGTCTTACTACTCAGCACAATCCCCCAAAACTCTACCAGTGCTGTGTCCCAAGCATCAAATCCCCTTGAGAAAATACCTATCTATTAACTCCTTAGCATAACTTTGCTTAATATTGGGACCTAGTAACCAAACCCAGAGAGTGCCATCAGTTGGTCAGATAAAGCACAGTAGGAGCGGGGAGTGAAGAAAAAGTTTTATTTGGGGAGAAAAGCTTACAACTTAGTGTGGAATAGGTGATCAAAAGCAGTAGAAGGACTGAGGAAATAGAATAAATTCATGGAAAGCCTACAGAACAAACTGAATTTTTGTCCATTATGAAGTAAAACAAATGTTGAAACCTGGCTTGCTGTGGCAGAGGTATCTCAAAATTTATTTTTTCATAATCTGCACTGTCCGTCAGGTAAAACCATATCTGCTGGAGAAAGAGAGCGCAAAGCCTTGCTTCTTGTCTTGCTTGGAACCCTGCCCTTCTCTCTCCCCACGACCGGAGTGCCTGCCAGCATGTTCCCTATTAACACGGATACCTCCTTCTTCCTACTTGCTCTGTCCTCTCACTTTCTTTTCCCCCATTCTTTCCTAAAACTCCAAGACTGAGAATTAAAAGTGCCCACCTAAGTCAGGGCAGGCACAGACCTTTTAAAGCTCTATCCGCCAACAGCATTTCCATTGCGGGAAAGCATGGTGTTTCCTTGGAGAGTATAGAGACATCTGAGCAAGGAAAAGTTCCTGGTCTACTGATGCTGTGTCTGGGCTTTATCCATTCCCCAGGATCTGGTGTTTCTCACAGTTATTATTCTGAAAAAGTCACTTCAATGTTGGTGGCAGACCCACATTTCAAAGCCTACCAAAAAATTAAAATGTGAGCTTTTTGAAGCAGATGACATCCAATCAGAACTGGAAGATTAGGCTGAGCACTCACCTGAAGCAGGCCTAGATCCTACCACATGTCCAGATAGCATTTAACCTTTTAATATTAAAATTATAAGAGACTGGGGAGGGGGGTGGGGAGCCAGCAGGTCATAAAGCTAACCTCTAGTTAGTGAATGACACATCCATTCTGGCCATTAAAAAGGGATGATGTTGAAATTTTTTCTACTTTTCCCCTTTCCTTCCTCCTTTTTACCCCAAAACAACAGCTCCCTTCACAGATCTGCATTGATTTTTCTAACATCAAATCACTTAAGAACAATCTAAGGTAATCTGTTCATAAAACTTTGACGAAGTTGAAGAGTAAATTCTGATATGACTATAGTCTCTGGGATTACTCTACTGCTTGGTAGAAGAGTGATATTCTGGTCTGAAGCATTTCCTCGAATAACAAGTCTTGCTAATAGGGTTCTGCCTTTGATCAGTCCCTTCTCTGGAGACTGTCAGGATACATATAGTTTCTTCCCCTACAGGTTTAAAACAGCCACACAAGTTCAGTAAAGACGTCTATAATATACAGCAACCATTTTCCCTCTTCTTATGCCATTACTTAGTGGGGGGAAAGGAGTAAGACCAACATCACAGAGGCGGGAGAACACGAGGGAGGGACCAGACACAGTGGGGGTTGTGATCCCCAACCCTAGCTGGTAGAGAAACACAAACTTCAGTTCGTTCACAGCAATTCTGTAATGTCCTTTTCACTAGTCTACGGTTCACCTATTTAAAGGTTCACCTTTCTAGAATACTTTACTATCATTGCTCATAACACAAGAAAAAATAAATTGTGCAGAAAACAAAAATGTTTTTACAGCCTCCCACACTGGGAGGCGCACTTGAGGTTCTCTAGCAACTGTAGTTTAGAAGCGGAATTGAAGATAGGCCCTTCCCTTCTCTACTGGAAAATAATACAAGCACAGCACTCAGCAGACTTTGTGGGATCTACAAGAAAAGTGCCTTTCTGTCTCCGAGCTCTCCTTCCTTCCATCAGTGGTTTTCTGAATCTCCCATGACAGCCAATCCATCTCCCTTGCATGGTCCATTCCTGAACATGGCCTTGAACAGCCAGGAGCCACACACACAGAGCAGAAAAGAATAGTGAACATTGCTTGTCTTTTTTTTTAAAGAAGTTGTCTATATATCCATGTTCAGAGCAACATCACTCACGACAGCCAAGAGGTAAAAGCAACACAAATATTCATCAACAGATAAACTGATAAATAAAAAGCGGTATATCCATACAATGGAATATTATTCAGCCCTCAAGAGGATGTTGAAATAAGTGAAGTAAGCCAGTCACAAAAAGACATATACTGTATGATTCCACTCATGTGAAGTATCTGGAGCAATGAAACTCTTAGAAACACAAAATAAGATGGTGGTGGCCAGAAGCTGTGGTTAAAGGACATGGATTTTATTTAATGGGTACAGAGTTTCAGTTTTGCAAGATGAAAAAGTCATGGAGATTCATTGCACAACAATGTGAATACACTTACCACTACTGATCTGTACACTTAGAAATAATTAAGATGGTAAATTTTATCTTTTCACCACAGCCAAAAAACACAGAGCAAGAAATACAGTGGTAGGCAAAAGTAGGTTTACAGTTGTGAGTGCATGGAAGTTTATTCTTGTAGTATTGTTGATTGATCATTGTGTTATTTTCCACAGGAACAACTGTAAGTCTACTTTTGTTCACCCCTGTATGACTAGTTCATCCTCTGTAGTAGCTGCTCTCTCTTTGAAATTACTACTGCATTTTCTCTGCATCTCTCTTAAGACATTGATCTAATGGCAATATACTAAGTATATTGGCGTTAACTCATCTGATTCTCTCAAGTAGTAACTTGTATCAGCCTTTGTTTTACAGACAAGGAAACTGAGGCCCAAAGTGATTCAATAACTGGTCCGAAATCACTATTACAAATTGATGGTATTAATAGTGTCTGATTCTTATGTCGCATCCTTTACCTCTCACACCTTCTCTTTCCAAAGACTCTTCTGTAAGATGCTGCCTCTACTTCTTAACTTCCCTCATCCACCCTCTACCAGCAGGCTTTCTCTACTCAACTGCTCCCTCGAAAGTTGCCAGTTGCCTCCACATCTCTGCTACTCAGTTTTGTGAGCTTACAGGTATCTTACTTGGATTCTCAGTGGCAAGTGATGTGCTTGACCCACCTTTTCTTCTGGAAATTATCTCTTCCCTCAGTTTTCTGGACACCAATTTCTCCTGGTAATCCTGCTGCAGGTCTGACCACTCCTTCCTTACCATGTTCTCTTCCCCAGTTCTCTCCAAACAATGGCTAATGAGTAACTACATGAAGAGTTAAGAGAGATTTACCTTAAACTAATTTCACAGATCCACAGGGTGCTTTTGAGGCTTTAATAGGTTCTAGAGCCTTCAGAATTCAGGCTGACCAGAGTTGCAGCTTGAAGGCAAAGATTCTATTTTACTTCTCTTACAGCTCTCAATGCCTAGCACAATATTTGGAACACAGTAAACCTAATTATAACAAAATCCTCACATTCAAAACTGCTTGCCCTTCTATGCTCTGCCAGCTTTTATTAAGTTCCCAGACTATTCAACTGTCCCTTCATTCCATGGCCAGTGAAGGGTCCAACACAGGCTACAGACAGTAGCTAAGGCAGCAGCGAAATGTCTCCATTGGCTTTACTGTGCAGTTCTCAGAGCCCTGGTATGTCTCACGGTCCCCCAGCAAACTTACAGCATCTTGTGGCAGTTTGCACAGGGATGCTGCCGCTGGTACCCAGCTACTGTGCCTCCACCACCATTCCTGCCCTCAGAGGGCCGCACCCCAATGTAAAAGCATTAAATGAGATTGCAAAATTCAAAGAAGTTTCCTGCATTTTCTAATTCAATTAATTAAGTTAAAGAGTTGAAACCCTAATAAGAGAAAATTAGAGGAAGCTAAAAGGATGTGTGCATATGCTGGTTCAGCTAAATTTTTGGTGAAGTGTAATTTAGGTTAGCAATACATTCAATTCACCATTGATATCTCACTGACGAGAAAGTGGTGTAGTTTTGTTTCCTTCCCTTAAAAGTCTTTGCTTCGCTCACTGGCCTCGGTAAATGTTTTCCATTTCATGCTTTTGAATAGTACTTTCTGAAGTCTACTTCTGATCTCTGACCTCACACCCTTTCTCCTATTAGTTCTACGCCCAGCATAATGGAATGTTAATAGGCTGTTATGATTTACTCTACAAAAATCAATGGGGTAGATCCTGCCGTGTAGAGAAGCTGCTTTGGCGGGTATGACAATCCACACAGCACTAGGTATCATTTGAAAAGTGATTGCCTCAAGGAACAAAAATCTCTCCTAGGGAATTCAGAGCTTTCTGAAACTGATATTTTGTTTGCTTGTGTTAGATATCGAGACTAATTTTCTAACTCATTCCGCATACCCAAAAAGAAAGCAGAGTGAGGTAACAGATCCTTATTAGCCTATAAAAATGAACATCACCCAAACTATGGCAAAATATTGATAAAAATTCAACAGAGAATGATGGTCACTGAGTTCTGAATTTGGGGAGGCAGATAGCTCGTACAGAGAGGGGTTAATTTTTTAAGTCTAAAAATAACAATAAACCCAGCATATAACTATAACCAACTGGTAGATTAAAATAGAACATTGAAAACGAAATGGTGGAATTCAAAGATCAATTTTTGATAAAAATTATTTTTTTCAACAAATGAAAGGTCATTCTTTGATAATAGAAATGTGATGGTACATGAGGTCGACCCAAGAAAGTATGAATTCTTAAGATGAAGCCGGTTTTTTTAAAGATCATGTTGCTTTGAACAAACAAGGGGAAAAAAAAGGTCTTCCTAGACTCCTGAGAGTTATAGAAAACATATTTTCTGTTTTACCGCATTGTCTTGAATTATATGTGTATTCAGAATTAAGGTTTTTTTAATTTTTAATTTTTTTATAGAACACATGTGTGAAATTATCATTACCAAGCCAGAAGGCTCTACTCTCAGGGAGACAATTGTCTCTGAAGCTCAAGTGTCTCACAGGGACAAACTTCACCCAGAGAGAGCTGAGGCACACTCATGGGTGTGTAGGGAAGGGAGGGGGCTGGCCTAAAGCCACCCCTGGGGGGAAGGAGTATTTTATCACAGCCTTACTTTAGAACTGCCCTCTACATAGTAGTAAAACAAAGACAGACTTCCAGTCAGTTTTACTGTTTTAAAATTCCGCAAACAACCCTGGCTCCTGTGACTCAGTGGATTAAGTGCAGGCCTGTGAAGCAAAGAGTCGCCAGTTCGACTCCCAGTCAGGGCACATGCCTGGATTGCAGGCCAGGTCCACAGTTGGTGGCCTGCGAGAGGCAATCGATGGCTGTTTCTCTCCCTTCTCTTCTCTCTAAAAATAAATAAAATCTTTAAAAACAACAACAACAACAACAACTCTGCAAACAACGACCCCTTTTACTGTGTGTACAGGTTGCTGAGCACGCCTCCTGGGCCCCCACTGTTGAGAAGGAGAACACACTGAATGAAATGTAGTCATCACCACCATTTCCATGAAGTCTTCCTGAACACTATCTTACCCAACTCCTTGGAGCACTTGTTACGAATTATCTTTTTCTATTTATTGTTCTTTCTCCTTGCTAGATGATAAGCTCCCTAAGGTCACTGACTCTGGGTTTGCTTTCTCAGTATTTCTGCATGGCTTACAGAGTGCCTTAATAAAACACAGCCGGCCCTCAACAGAGGCTCAATTTAAGGAAATCCCATTGAACACCTATTATCACGAGGCCTTGCTCGAGGCCCTGGGGTTACAGTAGTGAACAGACTATACGAAAATGCCAGTCTGCATCGCACTTCCATGCAAGTGGGGTTTGAATAAATAAGTGGATGAACAGTAGAGAGCCAACAACATCTCTCCCTGATAACTTGGAAATTCACTCAGTGAACAAAACAGAAAACAAGTATACAGTCTGCTTTGACGTAATTCTTCAAACTGTGAAAGTCAAAGCCTGGTGTGCAAATAAAATTTGGAGGCCTAGAACCTTCAGCTGACCCATTCACTTCCCTTTACCAACGATCCATCTCCAAGGCGTGAGGACAGGGCCCTTACATTTCCAGCCCACGCTGTTCCGTCCACGAACTACCACACACCCCTCGCAGGCAGCCCCAGGTATCTTCAAAAACTGGAAACCATGCTGGGAAGGGCATTTAAGGGATCAACCCTCCACCAGCACACAATGCTAACAATAACAAATACGTGCAGAATCGAATTGTTAAACTCCTTTGGCCTCTTTTGAACCCCTCACACAGCACATGAAATGGATACTTCAGAGCTTCTTACCACTTTTTCTCTATAGACATGTACTGGAGGAACAAGGTGTTACCTGCCTACTTTCACGCAGCTGATAAATTGCAAAATCAAACTTAAAACCAGAACTATGGACTCAAACATCAACAATTATGCCGTAAATACATTACATCATCTACAAGAAGAGATCCAGGCTGGAAACAGAATTGGAAATACACAGAACTCCCAAACCCATTGTGAGTCTCTCTTCCCCAAACTGCCTTCCTCATTCACACACACACACACACACACACACACACACACACACACACACACACACACACACACAAGTGTTGCTACAGTCTAGGGACCCACAGGAAAACCCACCAGCTACGAGGGTTAAAGAGCAGCCTCCTGCAATCGTCAAATATTAAACCTTCCAGGCAATTTACTCATAAGTAATCTATATAATTACTTCACTCATTTCTAAATCACTGAAGGTGATCTGTTCATCTCATGGTCAAAGACGGTCTCCCCCATCTGTAAGCTCCTAGCAGCCCAGGACTGGGCCCCATCTCCCATTTACCCCAGCCCTCAGTACCCCGCTTGACGAATAGCAGAGCACTCAGCAAACACTCAATGAATGAGTGAATGATGATTCTACTACTACGCCAGCAACTGTGAAAACTGGTTCAAGGGCTATGGTTACATCCTTTCTGCTGCTTCTTCCCAGTCTTCTGCTAATTAGATCTGGAAGCATTTAAAGGCAGAGACGCTCTCTGTCTTCCTGCACAACTCGTGTACAGAGCCCCAGATGGTGTCATGTTCATGTGCATGTGTGTTGCATCAATATTTGCTCTTTGATTTGATGCTCAAATACCACCACTGAGTCATGTTTGTCTGGCAGATCATGTGGTTTAATAATTAGCGTCTGAGGTGGGAAAGTGCCTTTTGATTAAAAAAAAAAAAAAAAAAGAGGGTTGTCCATGAAGTACTGAGTGATCCTGC
Source organism: Macrotus californicus (assembly GCA_007922815.1). NCBI lineage: Eukaryota > Metazoa > Chordata > Mammalia > Chiroptera > Phyllostomidae > Macrotus > Macrotus californicus. The sequence goes on from VMDR010002560.1 coordinate 37,026, forward strand.
TCTACACTGAAGAATGTTGGGTGCAACTACATTCCCTAGCAGATAAGTAAATGAAGAAAATAAAAAAATTCATGTAGATAAAAATCTCTCGGAGGAGCACCACATTTATTGTTTTTTACATACATACACACGCAAAACGAAGGAAGAATGCCAAGTAATACAAGCGCTTTCAACACCTCTGGGAGCCTGAGGAAACCATTCTATTTACTTGCAATGTGGAAGCATTGACAACTGCTCCAGGAAATAAGAAAGACTCATGCTCATGTCTACCATCAGTAAAAGTCAAAGATTGCTCTGACCAAAAGTGCATGCACTAAATGTATTATTAGTCAGACTCCTAGGTGGAATACGGCGTTTTAATACACTGAGTTCCTGGCTCTCTATTTATGGTCCAAGCCTTCCGACGGGGGTGGGGGAGGGATCAGAGTGAGCAGGGACAGAACAGATCATCTAATTAATCTCCCACCCAATGGAAGGAAGCCTTTCTGTAGCTATCACGGGATCTTTAGGAAGCGCAGTAATTCGTCCATTTTTCCATGTAATGAACGTGATTTCATCTCCCTTTGATAATAAAGCGTTTTCAAGTGGTACGAGATCACATTTTTGAATCGGAACATTTTATGTAGTGAGCTGTGATGATGCTATGGGAGAACACTGGGCCCAGAATACGCCTGGGAAAGGACACTTAAAAAATTGAAATCCCTGATATATCTCACGAGCATATATCTCTTTCTCCTAAAAGAGATGGTCAAACAGAGCATATGTTGATTAAAACGTTGAAATGGTTGCATTGTTGTCATCTGGGGTTTAACTTCATCTTCTGTGAGAAAAACAACGCAATGGTATTATGCGCTCAAGGAGCCAGATCACAGCAAAGGCAATGCTGTTGTTAACGCTTAACTGAAAACTCTTCTGAATTATTAATAACAGTACAATTTCCACCTCTAGATGAATACATATTTATTTCCATCAAAGTTTGTCCAAAGTAAGATTATATGCAATGACAAACTAGTACACCTTTAAAAGGTGCAATACACTCACATTATTTCATACAATAGATCTAGTCCGGAGAACTAGGGTCTGTGAAAAGTTTTCTTCTAAATTTCATTACATACAAAGTGCCCTGGGTGAACTCACCTATCTAAAAAAGTCCCACGATAATTAGACCAAAATATCAACTGCCACGAAATTATATTTCACACACACTTCTAAATCTTTGAATGGTTCCTTTTCCTAAAGAAAAGCACAACTTTATGGGGTATCTTCTCCAAGAACAAGCACTTGAAGATACACAATCAAGTGGCACAAGTGCTGAGCAGTTCCCACCCCACACAGCTCACATTCCCGTGAGAAACAAAGGCAAAATCCAACGAGGGTGAACCATTACCATCCCCTGGCCATGCGGACAGGGTGGCTACTGCAAAGTGAGCAGAGAAGAAAATGGTAGTAATTGAGGTTACGGAGGTGGTAGACACAGTCAGACCATCCACAGTCTCACGGGCTGTGTGGAGTGGGAACTGTGACCTCGCATCCAGAGACTCTTTGAGGACAAAGACACTTACTCCTCCAGCTGCTGGAGATGTTGCTTGCTGATGGCTCCGCTGAGTGCCTCTCCAGCCAGCACCTGACAAAGGACACTGACTTGCCCGAGTTTACACCCCTCCTCAGTTCCATCCAGCAACTGGTCGGTGAAGGGTAACCAGGGTACGTCTGAAGGCTCCTCAAGCTTAGCAATCACCGAAAGGTCAGCTGAGGCCGTTCCTGAAACTGCACCACAGCTCAGCCTCTCACTCCAACCAACCTGCTTCCCTCACCCTCACAGGTGTTGTTCCCTAGAGCACTCCTCAGGGCCCAACCTGCACGCAAATCTCAGACTCAAAGTCCATGTCCTGGGGAACCCATACTACAACTCTGAGTTTTGTTTTGTTTTGTTTTTACCTTTAGTGAAATGAGAAGTCATTGGAGGTTGAAGCAGAGAATAGGATAGTGTGATTGATGTTATAGAAGGGCCATCCTATCCATTTTGTGGAGAGTAGACTATCAAGGGAGTGAGCCAGCTACACAGCAGAAACACTAAGAAGGAATCAGAAACTGAACATATTGCAAAGACAGGGCTGACAGGCTTTACAGCAGAAAGTCCTCAAAATCATGAGAACAAGGCAGCTCCAACTCTCCTAAATTCATGTCTCTCGACATAAAGGCCCAACACATACAGTAATTCTTACAGTCCTGTGTTTTTAAAACCACTCCTGTCAGGCTTGAATGTACACAGAACGAAGTAAAACGTGACCCTACTTAGATGCAGTTGGCAGGTTGAAGAAGTACTTGGAAATACATGAATGATGCAAACTCACAATCAGTATTCCCACCTAACTGCCCTTGGTTCTCAGTCCCAGCTGGTAATAGCCACCCAACCCTTCCAGCTGGAGATGGAAGCCTCGCCCTTCACCTGCCAACACCCCACAGACACCACACCACACCACAACCACCAATCACAACCACCACAAAGTCCTGCAACTTTATTTCCAAGTAGTTCTCACGTCCATCCATCTCCCCCTGACTGTCCTCAGTGTCCCTGCCTTATCTCAGTCCGTCCTGTTTTGCATTAACCCCCCCAACTGGGTGTTCCACAGTAAGTCTCTTCCCATTTCACAGTCCCATCCGATCTCTGTACAAGCATCATCAGCTATAAATGGTACCCTACTTCAAGACCTCACCTTGGCTTTGCTCTCGAGCCTTGCCTCCCCACGGGCTACCTTCCCCCTCTCTCAGAACTCATCAATACTGAATGATGCAGAATGACCCCAGTTACCTGCCCATCCCATGATGTTTAAAACTCAGGTCACCACTCTGACTAGAAAACATGCCACTCTTCCTAGGTTAGATGAACCCTACCTCATTCTCTAAGATCCAGTGAGGGCATTTTCCCAAAAGTGCCCCTTGATTCTGGCCCCCAAGAATGGGTTCGACCCCCACAGACCTCCCCACTCTGTGCTGAAAGCACCTCTTTATGTCAGAAGTCACCACCCCTAGACTCTAAGCTCCTGGAGGACAGAGACCATTTCTTACTCAACCTTGAGTTCCAGAAGGCACTATAATACCCAGTGCCTGATAGGCAGGGGGAAAGAAGGGCTGAACTTAACTTTTATCTCAACCTAATATTTTATTTAAAGGAGGCTGTAGATGAATATTTTTTAAAGACGGACTGTGGCAAAAAAAGAGAAAAATTTATGAACAACAGAATGGTGTTTTACAACAACAACAACTGAAACAAATGCTAGGAGTGTTTCCAACTGCAAATATTTAATATACCCTAGTATCAACGCACCACTTCCCCTTCTCAGGGATAATACAAATAACAGAGGGCCAAAACGCATTACTAGCCAGTGCCCATGACTGTCTCCTCCCTGAAAACAACATTAGCAAAAACAGCTATGAATAAAACTAAAAAGTCTCTTGAATATTTATTCTGGTACGATGCAGAGGTATACATAGTACAGAAGTCTTTTCATAATTCATTTCCCTAAAGTTTTCAGGTATATTTTCTTCATGCATCATTCTCAGAATTGGAATGCTTACAATAGAATTGGTGCCAAATATGGGTGTCAAAAGGGAATTCTATTCAAAATAAAAGTATTAACCCAATGGAAGTTCCAGGGTTAATGAGTCCTCACCACTAGCTATAAGCCTTGTCATGAAATTCCCATTGATTGTGGTCTGTTACCAATTATTTATACCAAAAGTACTAAGAGAAAAAAAAAAAAAAGAGGGGGAGAAAGAACAAAAAAATAGAAAAGACAAGGCCTTGGTCAAGTCCACATGTGCCAGCCTAGCCATGCAGTCATGTGGTTTCTGCTGGGCTCTTCTAGAAGGGCATGTCCTCACAACCCTCCCTGAGCTCAGGCAGGAGCCGTGGGAGGGAGCCGGGCTGACAGTGTAGCGTGGAGTCAGCAGACACAGCAAAGATTCCACAGCAGAAAACCACCAAGGGCAAAGTGGCCCAACTTCTCCGAGACCCGGTAGTTAGAGGAAAGCCTTTTTTAAACTCAGTGGAAAAGGCACACATACAGCAGGCACCAGTATAATTACCAAAGCCAGGAGGCCTGTCTGCCAAGCTGGGTTGATGTGGCCGCTTGACCAGGTTTTATTCTTGGCGTGTGCTGCCCTCTTGTCCCTCCGGCTCTTCCTGCTCCTGTGACTAAATAAACTGGCAGATGCTTGCTTCATGTACTACAAACTCTCCGCTATCTGTCTCCTAGTTTGTTTTGGCATCTCCTTCAAATGGTAGAGCATCTGTGAAGTGGACCAAAGCCCTCCAAAATTCTACTTCAGGGTCATTTTCAAGAATTTATTTCTGCCATTTCCAGAGACTGTTAGGAATTTTCCTAAACAACAAGCATGATCCTACACAATCAATCACTGAGTAATTTTTGTTCGCCATCTTCTCTGGACAAACACACATCACTGTTCAAACGCCTGAGAGGGAGAAGAGTCCCAGTTTGCTTTCCATTCTCTACTGAATTTCAGTCACTCCTCTTTCTTTTAGCTCTTTCTACGATCTCATTCCTTTTTGTGGTTTCATCACCAGCTATGTGTCAACAACTCCCTAGTTTCTCTGTATCCCAGACTTCTCTGCTCAAACCCACACCCAGATATCCAGTGATCTAATGGACGTTTTCAAGTACAAACTGTTTAAAGTTGAAATCCTCATCTTCCTCTTGCCAATGCATTTCATCATCTACCAATCTCTCTCACCTCACAATGGGGAGACATCCTTGACATCTGTCTTCTTCCAACTCACACCTGGTCAGTAACACTCTCCTGCTGAAGCTACACTCCATTAACCAAGAAGAGGTATACTCCTGCCAGAGTTCAGTACACTCTCTGAGCATCTCTCTCTTCCAGCATCCAACCAGCAATGCTGCATTTGTGTCCACCCTGTGCGAATGTAGCCAATGTCTTTTTCTTTCTTTCAGCAATTCCTCTAGCCTATGCCCTTAGCTCCCAAAAGTGCTAGTATGTACTGAATAGATCTGCTCATTTATATCTTTAGGGGAAAACAACCAGTTTCCTTTATGAAGCCTCTGTAAACTTTTCAGAAGGGACAGCTTAAAAAAAGAGCAGCTTCATCTCATGACAGCAACATCTCCAAGGAAAATTCTTCAAGAATGAAAACAACCCAAAAGGGATCCAGAAAGTCAGTTAAATGGTAACAAGTTGCAAAGGCAGAACAAACCTGGACAGAGACTTAAGCAACAAAGCAGCTGTGGTAGGAGGAAAACAAAATAAAGTTGCAAATGGTAACAGCCCACGAGCTGAGGGCGCCACCCACCCTCCACAATGACAGGCACCCGCACACCTTCCCATCGCACCAGTGTTCTTACAGCCTGTCCTCAACCTGCTGAAATGGAGGTCAAGTGGAGGTATTTTAGGAAGGCACATTTCCTTAACACTGAACTTTCAATGCAATTGCAAGAAGAATTTTCAAAGAATAAAACATCTGCTTCGAAAGAGCAGGCTTACAGTTTCGGCTCAGCTCAACGTGGTTGAGAGACAATTTCAGACGATCACTAAATGGTAATGCCGTTTTCTTTCTGTCTTAGGGGAGCAGAGTCACCATTTCTTGAGCTGACCCCACACAAGGAGTGTTGATTATAAACTCTCAGGGTCCCACTTGACAACCCAGAAACTGGTGGTGGCTGGAAGGACAGAGGTCATGTATGCTATTTCCATAATAAAATTCCTTTTAGCCCTGGGTTAAGTTGATTACTCAAACTCTGAAGACAACTCCTCCTGCCCCCTTTCCTGGCCACTCCCATTTTCCTTAGGCTGACTGACTCTAGGAAAACAAGTATAGCATTATGCTTGGCTCCTTGGAATGAGATCAGTGCTAGTTTCAAATTCCCTTTCAGAGCAACCCCAAGGCCACAGACCCTGTAAAAATCCCAGCTGCTCAACGGTGCAGGAAGGCCTAACCTACGACAAGAAAGCTCTGCTTAGGTCACAACCAGCAGAGGCATCCTGGCCAGACTGGCACCCACAGGTCTGCTCCAGTGCGCTGGGCAGGAACAAGTCTGTAAACAGCCCAGGCTCGGCTCCTCCTCCCGAGGCGACACAGCCAAGGCGAGGCTGCGGTGCAGTGTTCAGCAGTGATTTTCTCCAACTGGCACCATCTGTGCGTGCCCTGCCAGACGTGCTGACAGAGCAGGCTGCGTAGACCATTACTAATCTGCCAGGGTCAGCAGGGTCAGGCCTGCAACGTGATGCCTATGGATTTCAAAGGCCGGTCTTCCCTCCATGCCAGCTAATCAATCTACGTTGAAAAGCAAGCACATTTTTATTCCACTTTCTTTTAAATTTCAAAGAAAAATCTCAGTTTTAAAGCTCTTAGTGTAGGGATTGCTTGCATGTAATCAGTGCCCTGATATGGGTGAAGTTGTATGAGATCTTCAGGCCATGAGGTTTAACCGCTGATCCTTTGCCAAAATTGGGCAGGGAGGCCAGGGGGACAACTTTCCTTGGACAACAAAAGCCTTCAACGTGGTGACGCTGGGGGAAGGAAAATAAGGATCAAGATTCAAACTCCACCGCAAAGTCCCACTAAGCTGAGGCTGCAAAAGAAGAGTCAACGCAGCAGCCATCCCACTGGAACTTCACTGTGCGAGCCTGCACAGTGCAACTGGGGTGGCAGATGGAAATTTAGCGTTGCTCACCATCTACTTCAGAATGCACCCATGAGTGCTGCCACCTATCAAGTGTTTCTTAAGTGCCTACTGTGTGCGAGGAGCTTTATATCCTCTTGCACTTCCATAGGGTTTTTCACTGAGGAAGGGGGTAAGATACTCAGCCACATCCTGATGGGAGGAAACTAACAGCCCCCAAAGGCAAGACAATGTCAATCTCCTCTTCAAAGGGCCACTGAGTAGCACAGGCTTATTTCAGGCTTGTGGCAGTAAGTAAATAAAAAACCTGTCACATAATTTTGTAAATATAATTATCTGTGGGTCAAGAACAACGACTGCAATCATATCTTTGCGGATGGTATTTATTCCAGTTCTTCAAATCAAAGGATGACTCAAGCTGATAGCCAAAAAACTAAGTCACATAACGGATACTTCACTACCAGCCCCAAAGAAACTAGCTCTTCTGTTTACAACGATTTACAGAAATTTCAAGATAAGTGACTTCATCTTTTTCCTCTTGCTTAGATATCAGTTTCTCCGCTAACAGTTTAAATTGAGCTAAACAGGTGGTAGTAAAAAGGAATTTGTGGACTAAAATGTAATGAGTAATTCCTCTAACCTGGATCACTTTCCTTGTCAAAGATTGGGTTTGTTAAGAAGTGAGCTGGGAGGGTCACAAATCTGACACAGCCACTTCGGCATAAGCTGAGGAACAGGTTTGCATAAGTTTATATTGAGCAAGGGCTTCTTCCAGTTTTTCCCAGCTTCAGGCACTGTAGATAACTCCAGGCTGATGTGGCTCCGAACACACGTGCCCTTCGGGACTCCTCCCCACACAAGGGTGGCTTTGTATTGTCTAAAAATAAGTCACACAATCACTGAGACCCCCTTCAACTATTCCATATCAAAGAAACACGGCTGTCTTAACAACGGGCCTTTTCTCAGCCTTTAGGCTTCACATCTGGATATTATCAAACAAACCAAACGCATAAAACAAATGGAAACATTTAACGGGAGATTATCTTTCACATCTATTATGTCTTTACGAACCCATCCTAGGACCTCAGGTGCACCGAAGATTTAATTCCATTTAATTTATAAAACCCATACCTTCACATTCCAGGACGGCTAGTTTTGGTCTTTCAGAAATAGTAGGATTTTACCAGGCCTATATTCACATGTTAGGCTTTTAACGTAAAGAGTTATGATGTCTTTCCCCACCTCCAGGCCCAATTCTGTTTCAGTGGCTTGAGTTGTTCTAGACACCGGCATCTCCCTTTTTTAAACAAAAGCTGCTCAACATTCAACTTCATTTCTCTCTGTCTAATGCCGCTGGAACGAGAGAGAAGAATGTAGACAGAGGCTTTCATAGTGTTTTACCTGCAACTTGTCTAAACCACCAACTGACAAACACAGGCTCTGCCTCTAAGCACCGAAGGTACCCAAGGCATAGAAATAACTGCATGGACCTGTGTCTGTAGCATCAGTTTCAGACAGAAGCAGCTAGTGGAATGATCAGAAGGCAGATGCCTAGATGGTAGAACGATAAATCCTTGGGAAGCCTAAAATACCAAGTCGGGCAAAAAAAGTGGTCAAGCCATGTCAAAAATACAGCCACAGAACTTGCAGAAAAAAACTGAAGCAACCAAGTTCTAACCAGAGATGACAAATCCTGCTTTTTAAATGGCCCAGTCATCTCTAAAAAGATAGTCAGAATAGGTGTGGCCAAACTCTCCCCCACTTTAAGCAACTCTTGAGCCTAACAAGGCACTTACGGCACCTTGAATTCTGCCTTCCTTTGATTTCTAAAGATTTGACCAGATTTCACTAGCCTATTACTGAAAGGTAAGATTTAATGGGTTTTTTAAAGTTCTCTCATCCACTATTACTGTGTGACTATTAATCATAAACTTTAACACTCTGAATTTACAGAGTTAAAAAATCCATAATGAACACTAGTAAGGGGTGGGGGACCCTCACTTCTGAAGCCATAACAGAAGGATAAAAGGGACACATTTCATTTTATTCTTTGCCTTCCCTAACCAAGTAGATTTTATAAAAAGTCCAGATGAAGTTTCCTGCAAGGTCCTCAGAAGCCCAGTCCAACAGGAAGCCCAACAACAGGAAGTATCCATCATCCTCCGAGCCCTGCACAGGGTCCTGAATGCTAAAAATATGAGGTCTGCCCTCCCTCATCATCCTGGGACAGATAGGAAGAAAAGCTCCTTCATCCTTACTGCTAAAATTTTTCTTCACAAATCGTTTGTTACAGGAGATATTGGCAAAACAGCCAGTCTCCCACATGAGAAGGGGGAAGGGGGAGCTTACCTGCCAGAGTTAGCTATTGAGAAATATTTTGGTGTCTGATGAAATGTTGGTGTAATATTAAAAACCAGTTACGAGCGATCAAAGGAACCTAAAGGAAACACTGCAGTCACTCCCCTTTCATGTGCTGTTAGCATTTGCTGAGGAGCTGCCTCTGTGACAAACCAGAAAGGCTTGCCCCAGGCTCTGCTTGCAGGAACCAGATTGAAGGAGCAGCCCATGTCTGATTTTGAAAACAGGTAAGTTAAAGAACCAACCTTTTTTTTTAACATTTAATAGGTTTTGCTTTGTGTGTAACCACCTTCTCTGTAATGGTTGTACGAGATCACTGTCTAATCCCCAATTCTTACTCAAGGAAACCAGTTAAGTACTCTTAGTGGAAATAACTTAGGACAACTAATTACCTCCAAAGAAACTCTCCCTGTACCTTGGGGAAATGGATCACTAGAAAGGGAGAGCAGAGACAATCATGAAAAGATGGGAAAGAGAAAAAAATGAAAAATGGAAGGGACTTCTCTGTATACTGGGGAGTTACATGCAACAAGTCGACCTGCAGGAGTAAAAGATTCCCTACAGAAGCTCCTCAGATCCTCTCTAGAAGCTCCAGAAACCACCAAAATGACCAGACCCAAACCCAAAATGAACCTAACAGGGCTAATTCACAGAATTAGCATTGCATTTAACGGCAGTATCACCACTCATTGTAATACAACATATTTGGGCATTGTCTCTGCCCATCAGTTTTTAAAGTATTTTTCCAGATGCCCCATCTATTCCCCCAACCATATGCCCAGTTCAGTGAAGAGGGCAATAAATAGAGACTGGCTTTGGAAAAGAGGCTCAGCACCGTATGCTAATTTCAGACCTTAACTGACCGTTCTAGAACTTGCCACTTCCCCAGTTCTAATGCAAATAAATAATATACTTTCTACTTTGTGTGATTCTTTTAAATATCAACTTTTAAATTCACAGAATTGCAGAATCCTGGCATTTCAGAAGTGGGAGTCTGAGAGCCAACTAGTACATCTTCCCCATTACAAAGTCCGGAGTTAAACGACTTGACCAGAGTCACTCAGTTGGAAACCAGTCGAGCAGGTTTACAGGACAAACTGAAAAATGTACCTTTTCACGTATTTTGTGTAGCGGTAAAATCATAAATGATCCAAGGGTTGTTTTTTTTTAAGATATATGAATTAATACATTTTGAAATTCAAAAATAAAAAAAATCTATTGCAATCATTTCATGGGCGGTCAAATGTAATGTTTTAAGAACCACCTTTCAAAGCTAAACACATGTTGAAACTAATTGGACCACCCAAATCAAGAACCTAGTTATGCTATTTAATGTTTATTTGGTTTGTTTCTCAATGTGTATTTAAGTGGAAAAGTCATAAAGGGAAGAATTAATGATAATCGATACCAGATCTCAACCATAGAGCTTTTCTTGAGTTTACAGTATTTAGTGAAGTCAGCCAAAAAAAAAAAAAAAGGATTCTAAAATGAGAAAATTCTGCATAGCACTTAAAAGCAAGTCCCGAGTTATATACTGTATTCTGAAAGTAGAATTAGCCAAAGACCAACAACACATGGTCTTCTGAAAGATGTTCACCAAAAGGAAAATGTAGAGAGCTTAGAAGCATGTGGAGGTAACAAATAAGATATAATGCCAGAAAAAAATATGTTGTTTTGCTCTTCTGATATCTTCAAAACTATCTGTCACAACTCTACATTCTAAAAGGAAGTATAAACTTAAAAAGGCCTAGAAACAAAGGGTGTATTTACTTACCTAAATGTGCAGATGTTTTATATTCCTGTGGAATGTTCATAATTTATTTGGAACTCAGAATACAGCTTCTCATAGAAGCAATACCATAAATAGTGATTAGGTTTCCAGACCAGCCTACAGAAACATTTTTTTTTTAATTCAATATATACCTGAAGTAATAAATGCTAGTAATTTATAGAACGTAGGCAGTAAAGAGGAACTAAGGGCCTGAGGAAAGGGCTTTGTAGGGACAGCAAGGAAGCCTGCTTTCATTTCCCTTTTCCTGGTACTTTTTAACATCCGGCTAAATTAATGGGCAATCATCGTGCTTGCTTGCTTTGCCTCCTCTCCCTCCTGTTCTGCACGCGGCTCTCTACCTTCCTCTCCTCCTCTTTAATGCCCGCCCTCCAGAGGGAGAAGAAAGAACCAGAGGCAGATGTGTTGTAATTCCCACCTGCCCATATATCTCCTAGGCAATAAACCCAAATGAGCAACCAGTACCTGGGGCAGGCAGCAGCAGAGAAGGAAATGAGTAACCCCAGAGGCTCTACAGGAAGGGCCAGTACAGGCAAATCAACAGCACCAACACCCGAAGCTAAAACGCCTCAGGCAGCCAAACTGAGTGCATAGTTCCCATGCAGGGCTTTGAGAAATCAGGCACACAGACAGAAAAGCAACTAAAACCAACTTTGATTGGCCCCTTGAATAATTAGGAAAAGCTTCTAAGGAAACGGAAACTTCCTTCTCTGGGCCCAAAATTGGGACGGGCTGTGAATGAGGCCGGCGTAACTCAAGTGAGACAGGCTAGTGAACTTCACACAAAAGGAAGTTATTTCCCAAAGCTGCTATCTGGATCCCTAAATCCAGTTAATTATCTTGACACCTTTGCATTTAAATTAGAACGAGAACCTGTTGGGGGTGACCCATCAGGACTGAAACACTCAACATCCGGCAGAGCCTGGGAATCATCTGATGTAGCTCTGGCCTAAAAAGGTGAAAGTCCCCTTAAGCAATCACAGTCTATCCCTGCAAGACTTAAATTCAGGTCCTTATCAATAAAATCCATTACACAAAACCTGCCAGCCAGTAGGTCAGAGGTGTCATGAATTCGAAGGGCAAAGCCAGTTCTGAGGAGACTTCCAGCCCAGAAGGAACCTTGAGGTTTTCACAAGGAAATCCTCATCTCATCACTGGAGGCCTGGGCAATACCCCTCCTTCTCCGTCTCAGAGCACGTCAAACAAGAATTCTCAAAACGGAATTAAGTCCGCCCTGGATTTTCAAAAATACCTGGAGTCAAAATGAGTAGAGCTCAACGGGCTCAGAGTCACCGCCTCAGCTTGGGCTGCATGCCTTCACATGTGCACCTCCGGGCCCCGCCCCTCGGTCCAGGCCTCCAGACAAGTCGGGACAGAGAGATGCACACGGGCTGCAGAGGCGAGCTCCGGTCCAGGGGATTATACCCTCCAGGCACCCAATTCTGAGGCCACAGGAGTGAAGATTTGCCACATGTGGCAGAAACAGACTCACGGTTTAGACTGACATGATGAGTTAATTCAGCTGCAGCCCTGAAATCCACACATGCACAACCATCATGCAGTCTTGGGGCTCCAGCAAATCTCAAGATAATGAGGGAAACGGTGTGACATACAGGGAAAGGCACTGGGCTGCAACAGAAGACCTAGATTTTTGTGTCGACTCTGCCAGGGACTCTCAGGGGAAGGGGCCAACAGCTCCCTCTCTGGGACTAAATTTCCTCATCTGTAAAATACAGAGCAGATGCACTCTTTCAGTGTGGAATTCTAGCTGACATGGAAACGGAAACTCAGAGCCATTTGTATGGCCCCCTCTGTCTGGCATGGGGAGCATCCAGCACTCTTTAGTCAGCACATTCACAGGCCTCTGAGACTTCATACAGTGGTATTAGCAATGCACCTACTTAAGCACGCTGACGATCCCAACAAAATATCTAAAAAAGAAAGAAAACAAACTAAAGCACATGGAGAGTGAGAACCATTAGCTCTCTCGTTTATGTTGAGAATCAATCGATGTGGTATTGGGTACTACCCCAAACATTGCTATTGATGCACTCACTACAGCCACATGAAGTTCAAGTTTCTCCTCACCTGGTTTAACTCTGTGGCAAAAGACTCCTAGCTATCTCATTTTACAGGCAAAGCCACTTAACCAAATGACAGCAACATCCTTGTTCTGAGCTCTCGGTACCTGTGTGTGTGTTAGTGTTTTCCTAGCTAGGGCTCCCAGTCGCCTGGAGGCAAGGAATAAGTCCCGTCCACATTAGGGAGGGCCTTAACAAGGTGACTCAGTGCCTGTTAAGCGATGGGTGGGGCCTGCTGAGGTGTGCCAGTCCTCCCACGGAGTCCTTTCTTCTCCTGAGCGGGTGAAAACTGCCCTGAAATGCTCTTCCTAAAAGAACCCTCAGTCCAGACCTCCCCTCTTTCTGCTTCCTCTCACCTCGGTCTTATTCCACCAACACCTACATTCGAACTCCCCGCAAGGCAAAGCACAGATGGGACAGCTCTTCCTTCTTCCCTTTCTACCCTCACACCTGGTGTCTTTGCTTCCAGGGATAACTTATATTCCAATTTACCCACCAGACACGGACCTCTAATAGTGTGATACAAAGAAAGAGCCACTTTTTTTTTTTTTTTGCAAATACTTTTTTTCCAAGCCCCACATCTATAAAATCTGATGTAGCTGGAACTATTCTTTTCAGGCCCAAAGGGACTGGGCAGTTGGCCAAGATGTTAGGGCAGCCCTAGCAATCAGGACACACAGATAGACACTCCACAAGAAGGTCCGCAAGCTTTGTCGAAACTCGAGAAAACGTACTTGTGGAAAATTAGGCTTGATCTGGAGAACCACTTGGTCCGGCTGAAGAACTGTTATAGTAAGTAAGAGTCTGCACAGGACTATCACCTCCTCCTCACTGCTTTTATTTCCTAACCTGAAGCAACTTCCCCTCCACATTCACCAACCTATTATCCTCACCCCGCTTCAAAAGCAAACTGCCCCAAAGCTACATTTCCTCCAGGAAGCCAATTCCTAATAGCATTCCCTAAGAGTGCTCTGCTTCCAAAACTTTAAAGGAGCCAAGAAATCTCAAGCCTCTGAGATTTAACAACTTTGTGTGGTATGCCTGAATTGCCTGCTCTCTCTAACTCAAACCATAATCCCCCTTTAAAATCTTGACAGTAACAGAAAAAAAGGATTATATACTTGATAAAACCTGTGGTGCTGATACATGAAATCCTGGATCTGCTTCTCAATTCATTCCCCGACTCTCTGGAAAACATTAGGAAAGACATGCTGTATCCGTTTCTCCCTTTACGAGGTAGCTTTTTATTAAGCTGTGTTGACATGATATCATATAATGCTTACAGTCTTCCTTAAGCAAATAACGAGTATGAGGCTCCTTCAACTCAACAGTTACATTCATCTCTGTGTTATTTTGTCTAGGACCTGCCTTTTACATGTCTCAGGGATCTGCCCTACACGCTATTGACAACAGAAATACAAGTCTTAAAATGAAGACATTTCTACTTGTGTACGAAAAGGCCACTAAGTCATCACAGATAATTTACTTAGGCAAACATCTAGTGCCATCTTTTTATCTTCATACACACTTTAATCCGTGTATGATATGAAGAAGGGCTGCGAGCTTCATAACAACAAAACTCCTGGAAGCTAATCATGTAATACCAGCACTTCTGGAATATATTTGGCTACTGAAATGAATATTTGGTATCATAAAGGCATATAGAGGGAGAAATTGTGAAACTGGATTTATCGTGTGTTGCCATCTCAGTGGGCAATTAACAGGAAATGGCTTTACTCATATCAGAGCTTCCAATTGCTTTCTTTTTTTTTTTTTTTTTAAGAGAGGGAGGGGAAGGGGGGGAGGGAAAAAAGAGTGGGAGAGAAACATGGATGTGAGAAACATCGATACATCAACTGGTTGCCTTTCTATGGGCCCCAACAGGAAATGGAGCCCACAACCTAGGTACATGCCCTGCCCGGGAATTGAACCAGTGATCTTTGGCTTTGCAGAACAATGACCAACCAACTGAGCCATGCCAGCCAGGGCTGCAATTGCTACTTTAAAAATACCTTTCCCATTTTTAAGGACATCTTAGGCAGATCTTACATTTTGGGGGTAATTTTTGGTTATTAAAACTCTAATCCAATTTAATTTTTTATTCTCAAGTTCAGTTGTGATTTTATGTAAGCCCTGCACTCTGACACAGGCTGAAACCTAGTCTTTTTTATTCCTTCCTCTCCTCCTTCTCTGGTCTCCAGTTCATCCTTTTCCTGCAAGTAACTGGTAGGGAAGAGGCAGGCAAATGTCTCCAGCCATGATCACCTTCCTAGCTAATGCTGGCTGGTGTGTGAGTTCTCCAGAGGGTCCTATGGGGCTCCTTCCTGCACAGCTTCTATGATGTAGGTCTGAGCCCAGCTCTGCCTCAGCCTCCTCCACTCACCCCTTGGCTCTCATTACCAACAGCCATCCTCTTAGGGACAGGCTAGCAAGTTCACCCTTGGAGAACACCCATATTCATGCCAACCTGAACAGGGGAGACTGCAAGCTGCTCCCCTGGAAGCCCCTCTTCCCATTTGGCCTCTCCAGGTCTCTCCTCCCAACCCAGATAATCACAGGGGCAGGTAGGCAAGTCAGCCTGAGCAGACATTCAATCAGGACATTCACTGCCACTCTTGCGTCCTTACAGGCACCCTCAGTCCTTTTTGGTGAGTCTCATGGAATTCTCCTTCTCACTTCTGATATAAAGCTGATGATCCTTCCTCCTCTTCCTCCTTTCCCAATGTTCTCTGCAGACTAGAAAAGATGGGGATGAGGAAGGGGACAGTAACTAGTAGCAGATGGGTCAATTTTGTTTTCTGTTGGTTAAGTTTTTTGGGGAGGGGTCTGGCCCCAAATGGTCGTGACTTTCATCAGACTATGAAATTTCCGAAACCTCTTTTTTCAGCTGAAGTCAAAAGCACCTATCCTAAGACAGCAGAAACAACTTAATGGTATGCCATCAAATTATCCAAACACTTAAAAGCAATAGAAGCAACGACATGATGTAAGTCTTGAAAATATATCTTGTGGGTGTGAAAAGATTCATTCTCAATGGGGCACAATATTCAATAAATACCATAATTCTTACTTTTTATGAATTACATTGAACAAATACTTGGTACCCTTCTTTGGCACCTGTCCACTGACTTGTCAGACACTCATATATTTGACTACTCCCTGGAATTGCCTTTTTGTTGGTTTATGTTTCCAGATGGAACAGTATAAATTTTTTCTATGTCATTCCAACATAGAGTTTCAGGATCAAAATCTCTGTTTCTGTTACTCAGAGACAGTAAGTACTTCAACTGCATTTCATATTATTGTGAACTATGAGGTTCAAAGTCACCATGATGAAACTAATCTTTAACTTGAAATAATTTTACAGTAAAAATTCCAACTCATTTTAGTTTTCTTATTTTAGTGCTTTCAAGCATGTCCAAAACAAGTTACTTTTGGACAAAAGCTTTATGTTTGGTTCAAAATATACTGAAGTGATGGTAACAGCACATGTGTTCGCTTTCACCTTTCCAAAATCTATCCTAAAATTATCCTCCTTTGCCTCTAAAACAATCCCACCTAGTAAGATAAGTATATTTATCTCCCTCTTAAAGATTCAAACATTAAGATACCAAAGGGTTTAAATGTTGTATCATAGGTATCTAATTAGGTTTGCTGAATATGAGAAGGGATGAAATAGGAAACTTTCCCTTTATCTCAAGATCCTAAAAATAAAAGAATGTGCTTAATTAATTGAGAGAACTATTATCACATTAGAAGCTAAAGAAACTTGGCTGGTGTCCTTCTGTTAACTCCTAGATTCTAAAACAGGCTCCTGACTTTATGTTAATTGCAACCTGGATCACAAGAAACGCTGCCTAGTTTCCCAGGACTCCACCATATGGTATTTTTAGATATATCTGAAAAAGCACTTCTTTGAGTCACTAAATACTTTTGGAAGATAATAATGAAATGGCTAACATTCGCACCACACGTGATAACTTTTGATATGTAACCATACGCCATCACATTATGCCTCACGTTATTATCTCTATTTTTTAAGTGATGAAAGTAAACCTCTAAGGGGTTAAGTAATTTACGGAAGGTCACACAGCTATTAAGTGCCACATCTGGGATGCAACCCATGTCCTCTCACTTTAAATCCTTCACTTTCCCCCGCTATTCTAGATGGACTGGTGCTTCACAGCACTTAGCATATTGCCTTGGACAGCCTGGTTAACTCATTTTGCATCTTGCAAAGTTCTAACATATATTTTATCTCATTTGATTTTCCCAGCGGCCCCTGGGGGAAAACAGACACTGTCTAGTTTATATACGAGGAAATTGAAGCTTCAAAAAACCTGTGAAAAGCCTTCCAACTAGACAGCAGCAGGCAGGGCACCTGAACCGTCTTCTGACTTCTGCTCCGGTGAACACCCCAACAGTCCAACAGATTCCTCACTTTCTACAGTTTCAGTCCATACCCTGTGGTATGAGAACACACGGAATTCAAGGAGGAAGTAGAGAGTTAGACTAGGTCTTGACTCCTAAAAGCCCACGTACCTAACAACTCAGTCACAGCACCAACTTCCCTGCTACCTGCCCATGGACCATGGAGGGGTGAAAAGCCAGAAGAGAAGAGGGAGAATCTGAGCTGGTAAAACACAAAACCAGGCACCACAGGGAAAGGAAGATCATTAGAACTCTGGCCCCAGCAAGATAATGCATCTCTGGAAAAGAGAAGAGAAGAGAGAAGAGAGGGGTGAGGGGTGAGCAGAGAGGGGAGAAGAGGAATCGAATGACTTGACCAGCAGCAAAAAGGACCTGAAGCAAAATGACAGCGAAGGGTAGGCTGCAGGCGAGTTCTCAGACTCCTCCGGAGTCTCACAGGGAGCCCTTCTGCGTGGCCACAGGGAGGGTGCTGGCAGTGCAGACATCCTGGCACGGCCACCAGGCTGAGGATGAGGCCAAGGCAGGGCCACACGCAGTGCTGGGCTGAAGGACAGGGCCTGTCTGGAGCACAGGCCTGGAACTGACTCTGCATTGCCACAGCAGCCCGGGCTGACCTCAGAGACACTCCCAAAGCCACTGCTCACAGCCAGCACCCACGTTTTGGAGGTAGCTTTCCTTCCGCAAAGGGGAAAAGGAGAATGTTGATCCCCTCATTAGCTGCATTATGTGTGGTTTCACACCTTAAGTAGTAGCCAAAAAAGACAAACACTGGTTTGCAAAGAGGGACACCTCTCCCCCTCCTACTGAGATGGAGAAGGTGCCCAACAAGAAATGCCTGGAGCATGGTTCTCCACCCCAGGTCATCAGAAAGATAAGGGAGGGAAATCCTATATATAAATATATGGCCTAGGACAATCCAAGCTGTAACTTTCACACTTAAAAGCATTATATAAAGTATAATTTGGTATTGCTTTTATTGTTGTCCATAAGACACTTGGTGAAAAGAACCATGAAAAAAACAGCTAACTCATATCACATGCTGCCCACTAAGTACCTAGCTTTGCGTCAGGTACTTGACAGTCAATTTTACAATTCAACAATCGCCAGACACCGCGAGGCAGCTATTCTTATATCCATTTCCCACAGAAGAACACCAAGGCCCCCAAAGTGAGATAATTTGCTTAGAGTTAGGGAAATCGGTATTCAAAAAGGGAGAAAAACAAGACCACTGTTTGCAGAGTACCACTGCTTTTGTACACCCTCAAACAGTCATCTGCTCATGTGGGTGCTGTGTCCCCCTTTCCCCTCCCCACTGTCCTCTGGTGTTGTTTAAAAATGATAAAAGATGCCCTGGCTGGTGTGGTTCAGTGGATTGAGCACCAGTCTATGAACCAAAGGGTCACTGGTTCACTTCCCAGTCAGGGCACATGCCTGGGTTGTGGGCCAGGTACCCCAGAAGGGGGGCACAAGAGGCAACTACACACTGATGTTTCTCTTCCTCTCTCCCTTGCTTCCCCTCTCTCTAAAAATAAATAAATAAAACTTAATTTTAAAAAATGATAAAAGAGACAATAGGTCCACAACAGTTATTTTCACAAGCCAAATGTCAAATGCGGACCAGCAAGTCTGGAGCAAAATTAAAAGTGATGGAGAGACACGTCTCACATGACAGATCTGCTCAGAGGGGGTTCTGTGTGGATGGAGGGGGTGCCCCTCGGGTAGAAGGAAGGGCTTCATTAATGTCTGTGATGGAGCTAGGAGCCATACAACCGAGGCATTTCCACCTCTGGCCTGTTTATCATGTGTTTTAAAATTGGAGGGAGAGCAACTCAGAAGTTAATGTTTTTAAATACAGCCACGTAAGCCACTTTGTCTT
Source organism: Macrotus californicus (assembly GCA_007922815.1). Classification (NCBI taxonomy): domain Eukaryota; kingdom Metazoa; phylum Chordata; class Mammalia; order Chiroptera; family Phyllostomidae; genus Macrotus; species Macrotus californicus. The sequence continues at coordinate 56,223 of VMDR010002560.1, forward strand.
CCACACTGGAAAACATGCCTAGAGGCCCCAGACTGCTGGGAGGTGGCATGGCTGAGACAGTGGTTCTTTTCTTCCTCTCCAGCAACGGACATGCCTTCCACCATCTTCTTGGTGGTTGAGCTGTTGGGGCTTTTTCCCCCCATTATAGTCCCGTTTATGAAAATCACAGCTAATTGATAGCAGGGAAAGAAGCTGCAGGTGTTGGGGAAAAGAAAACTCTCCAAATTAGCATTTTCCCTTTCAAATATCATCAAATTCCCAAAATATTATAAGTCAAGCATCCTTAATTTTCTGTAGATTTTTATTTTTCAATGTGAACAAGATCCTTTAAACTCAGGGAAGAATCATCTCATGGGAGAAAGATGAGCAACTCAGAGAGCTCCAGCCAGCCACACAAAGACAGACATGCACATGACTTGAAGTTCAAGGGGCCAGCTTATGCACATGATGCACAAGAAAGGACTACAAGCCCACCCGGAAAGGAAAGGCTGTGTTAACACAGCAAGAGTGAATTCTGATGAGCAGGTGTTCCAAGCAGAGAAATACTTCTAATCAGAATCACCCTAGGTTTCAAAAATAGATTTTAAAGATCAATTTCTAGTTGTACATTTTAAACACAGAAAAAGGGAACCTCGGGATATTAAGAATATGAAAACTGTTCATGGACATTAGGTTTTTTTAGAACTAGAACAAGCCTTAGACATTACTTTTTTCCCTGATGTTGCTTTTTGGTACACACATCAGATTGTTATTATGACATGGGAACATTTTTTGATGGACCTGAAAAACATTTCTAAAAATCTCCAGCTGCTTTTTAAAAAACTACCCCCCAAAAAAGACAGGCAATCATTCTATACCTAGTGGATCAGGGCTAGGCTGGATTAAAGGAAGCTGGGTGGTAAATAAGACGAATGGTTACATGGTGATGATACACCATCTAGTCGACCTCTTCCCTGCACAGATGAGACCCAGGGAAAGGAGCTACTTACCTCGGCTAGGAAGTAAGAGAGCCAAAGTTTGCTCAGGTTTCCTCTCTCCAAATACATGTTCTTTCCACTGTGAGATACTTTCTACATACCAGTGACATTTTTCATTTCTATTACAGGGAAGGCAGCTGGCTAGGCAGTGTTATTGTAGCTTGTTTCCACTGCAGCAGCTTGTACTTCTTCTTTGAATGCATTTGCCCTAATATACTATGCATGTTGGTTTTCTATTCCTGCATGACAAACTGCCACAAACTTAGTACCTTCAACAACAAGCATGCATTAGTTCACAGTTCTTCAGGTCCAAAGTCAAGGACATCATGGCAAGGTTCTCTGTTCAGCATATCACAAGGCTGAAATCTAGGTGTTGGTTGGACTGAATTCTCATCTAGAGACTCAGAGGGGGAAAAAAAACCCACTTCCGAGTTGATTCTCATCATTGGTAATACGTAGTCCCTTGCATTTGGATGGAGGTCTTACTTCTTTGATGGCAGGTGCCTTCCCAAACACGTGCATTCCTTGCTACACGGACCCTCCATCTTCCGTCAGCAAGACAAAGCTCTTCTTCTAAAGAGCTGTTGTGTGCGATCAGGTCAGGCTCTCCAGAATAACATCCCTCTCTTAAGATTGCCCATGCCATGTATTATTTAAAATTCATCCCATTCACAGTTCCAGGGCTTATTCAGGGCACATGTGCAGTAGGGTTCCGGGAGCGGATCTTGAGGATAATGCTGGAATTCTGCCTTCCACACAGTGCTAGAAGGCCATGTTTATTTTCCCCTCAACACTGCCTGATTACAAAAATAGTTATCTGAAGTTTAGTGATGAAGTATCATGGACACAACTTAGAAAGACCTTTCACAGAAACAAGCATACTCTTCCTACTTTACTTACTGTATCAGCAGGAATGGAAGACACAAAAATGAATAAAGGAGGGCAATCTGGGGGTGAGACGAAAGCAGAGAGGCACAGGGATAAAGTTGACTTGAAAGAAGAAACCTCCATCCTCTGTGATATAAGACAGAATGCATGAACACGGCTGATTCAAGATCGTCACCTGAGCTCCCCTACTTCCATCTTCGGGTTCATACATATCCAACTAGTTTCCTTAAGGCAGAGCCATACCCATCAACTCTGAGGATAAGCACAGTACCCAGCACACACTCAGTGCTCAATAAATACTGACTCAAACTAACTTTAGATATGAGGGGAATGTTGATACATGCTGCTGATCCTGCTAAATTAATCAGCTGTCTCCCAACACCAAGCACACAGCCACAAACAATGGAAAGGGGACTGGGAACTTCCTGTTTAAAAAAAAAGAAAAAGAAAAAAACGTCCTTTCACTTAAGGTCCACTAAAATAAAAGTAGAGGAGATTTTAGAATGCAAAAATCTGCAAGGGCTAAAAGACTCGGAAGACAACAGCAAAGATGTTGTACATTAGAAAGCAGACTGAGGTGTGGTAAGTGAATGACCAGCACACGCTAGAAGGCAGAACCCTGAATTAGCCATGAGGATTGGTGACCATCCAACAGCTTCCAAGTACCTCAGAAGGTGGAGTTTTCTTTTTTTTAGAAATGCAGAATCTCAGGTCCCAGCCCAGACCCACTAACATAGAATATGCATGTTAACAAAACCTCAGGTGCTTCAAATGCATATTAATTTTAAGTAGTATTCATTTACTTCAATCCTTTTTTTCTGAATATGCATGTCATTTCAAGTGTTCCAGGAATCTGAAATGCAAAAAAAGCCAAAAAACAGAAGAGAACAATAATAGCAAATTTATTTATATTATGTCAGGAATCCAAAAGAGAAAAACGTCCATACAGAAGACACACAAATACTACAAATTAAAAATCTAATTGGACTTGGTTTTGTTTTGTTTTTATATTAAATGAAATAATTTTATTTAGCAAGGATTTTGTACATCTTTGTATTTTTGAAGGAGTTGTAATGTTAAACATATTTGTAATTTATACTACATGTGTAAGCATTGAAAATTAACAAAAGTGATATTTTCCTTACACTATTATAACTCGGAAATATTTAAAACAGTAGTTGTTCACTCTTGCTCTCATTTTAAAACTTTAACTGTGGTGAAATATATGACATAAAGCCTAGCACTGCAGTCACCTTTAAGTGCGTAGTTCGGTGGCATCGCGTTCATTTGCACTGTGCCACCAGCACCACTACCCAGTCACAGAATTCTTCATTTCGCACAATTGAAACTGTACCCACTTCAGATTAACTCCCTCGTCCCCCATGCTGGCCCCTGGCAGCCACCACTTGACTCCCTCCGTAGGAGTTTGACCAGTCCGGGTACTACAAGTAAGTGGAATAGGTGTTCCTTTGCAACTGGCTTATTTCACTTAGCATAACGGCCTCAGGGTCATCCGTGTTGTAGCATATGTCAGAATTTCCTTACTTTAAAGCCCCATAATATTCTACTATATGTATACAATAAGGTCTGTCCGGAAAAAGTACAGCCATTATTAACATAATAAGAACGATTTGCACAACATCGATGTAACCTGGCAGCCAAGGAGAGAGGACTGGAATGTACATGCGTGAACAATGACAACTTCACTGTACTAGTCAGTGGGGGCAGTAGATGCCATTGAGGAAGCATGTGTACTGTGTGGCCATGGCATTCATAATGACTAAGTAGAGCAACAAATCTGCCTCAAATTTTGCGTTAAGCTCGAACCTCCCTCCACGGAAACTATTCCGATGATTCAAAAGGCCGCAGCTATGGGCAACTGGTGATGGACAGCTTCGTCATGACAACACACCCACTCATGTATTATGTCTTGTGCAGAGTTTTATAGCAAAACATCATATCACCCAGGTGACTCAGCCACCCTGCAGCCCAGATTTGGCACCTGCAACTTCTGGCTTTCCAAAACTAAAATCACCTTTGAAAGCAAAGAAATTTTAAACCATTGGTAAGATTCAGGAAAATACGACGGGCAGCTGATGGTGACCGGGAAAACTGTGAGGTCCCAAGTTGCTACTTCAAAGGGGTCTGAGGCATCATTGTCCTATGTACAATGTTTCTTGTGTGTTGTAACTTCTTCAATAAATGTCTCTATTTTTCATTTTACATGGCTGGATACCTTCTGGACAGACCTCACTGTATGCCACATTTTGTCAGTGGGACACTTGGGTTGCTTCCACTTTTTGGCTATGTGTGAATGTATTTTTAAACTCTTTTTCCCGCCCATTAAAAAAAGTCTGCCTTTGAGATGATAGAAACCTTAAATTTTAGGAAAAAATATATATCCTTTACGGAAACATGGGGATAAAGCTGGATAGGATCTAAGAGAGAAAGGATTTACCACGCCTTCGAAACCACAGGCTTTTGGAGACCAAGGTAATGAAAATAATCCCACTCACCTTCTAAGATGACACATAACATGGCTTCTCCCTAACATGGCTGGACCACCCTCATTTTCTCAGAGGTATTTTAAAAAATAATCTCCTCATTACCTACTTGGGAGAAGAATGAAGAGAAAACTCATCTGAATAGTGAAAGTGCTGAATTAGATTTTTTAAAGCAAAGCAATTTTATTACTTTCAACCTATGGGAAGCTAACAAATTGTCGGTGGAGCCTCAGGCTCCTATTTTAAGGAACACAGGAGAATCATATATAATTACCATATCAAGTGCTACTGTGGAAATGGAGACTTCTGAAGTACTTGAGGACACTTGGAAGTGTATACTCTAGAATTTTTCAGCACACCACCACAACACTGGTGAAGGGTTAGCAGGCAAACATAAACCTTAGCCCAACATTTGAGATGAACAGGGTTTATTCTATTTGAATTTACAGTTAAAATTCTTTACTAAGAACAAATTTTAAAAGACAACTGAAACATTTGAAGGCAACAAACAAAAGCAGATTTACAACTAACTAGTATATTTCAACTCTCTAGATCTGGATACTTGAAACCAATGCAATTAATAAGGGAAAGAAAAAGAAAGAACAGAAATAATTCCCATCATACAATATAAGCTTAGGGGAGAGAGGAAAGCAATAATATGATCAATTTTTTGTTAGAGGAATGAATGATCAAAGACAAACTAGAAAAACAATAAAATATTTTTAAAAAACCCAAACAATAAAATTCCCTCAAGCTTGATAATGTTTTATGTTGAAGGGTTGTCTATTATTCAGTTCCAATCTCTGCCTTTGAAAGTGGAGTTAAGAAGCGTCTGCAGCTCCAAATCATTGAATAATAGCATATAAATATATCTATCCTCCTTTTCCTGTTTTCCATGAACATTTCAAATTGACAAGTGCTAGAATTCATCGAGATCATTACGCCCCACCTGGATTTGGCATTCTTAAAGGAGAAAAAAAGACAAAACACATTCCCCTTCTATCTCATGAATATTCTGCATACATGCAAACAAACCAGCAGTAAAAATAAGCACAAAGAAAGCTCTTAGAAACAGCACCTAGCCTGTGGACATGGGCCATTTAGCATCTTATGTAGTTTGCAAAGGCCTCTCAGTGATAAAGACGAAGTGGGCAGGGGTCACAAATGTTTAAAATCCTTCCATTCCCATATCCTTGTGACTCCACCTTGGAAGCCGTGTGAAGAGAAAGGAGGCTCGTTCTGAGTTTTCTTGGTTCTCTGAGTGCGTTCACGTTGATGTTATCAGAGGAAGCTGGGGTCTGAGACAGCTGTCCAACAGTGAGATAGGGAAAGAATGAGAATTATCAAGGGACAAAAAGAGAAGAGCTAGCTGATCGCCCTTAATTATTTTTTTGTTTTTATTAAAAGGAGAAAAATAAGGCACACAAGAATCAGAGAAACTAATTATTCTGCTTAATGAGGCAAATATTAAACACCTTTTAATTAACCGAAGAGTTGTTATGAGTGCCTACAACACGTGCAAGGAGCAAGAACAACCTACGGATGGTGAACTTCCCGTCCCTCAGAGGGCTCACATGGTGCTGGAGACCAGACTCATAGACTTCCCCCGGTCCCGATGGGAGTAAACAGGCTGCTCCCGGTGTGAAACCCAGAACGCCTCAGTCTAGCAAAGGCACAGCAGCCCCCCTCACCCCCATCTACAGCTCCGCTTGCTGTGGTTTCACTTACCCATCATCGGAAATATTAAAGAAAAAGTCCAGAAATAGTCAATACATTTTAAATTGCGCTCCTTTCCCCCCTGGTTGCTGTGGCTCAGTGGATTGAGTGCCAGCCTGAGAACCAAAGGGTGGTGGGTTTGATTCCTGATCAGGGTACATGCCTGGGTTGCAGGCCAGGTCCCCAGTCGGGGGATGGGGGGGTGGGGGCCTGCACAAGAGGCAACCACACATTGATGTTTCCCTCTCTTTCTCCCTCCCTAGTCCTCTGTCTAAAATTAAATAAATAAAATCTTTTAAAAAAAATTGTGCTCCTTTCTCAGTATCATGATGAAATCTCATGCTTCTTAATCCCTCCAGCTGGTCCGTGAATCATCCCTTTGTCCGGCGTCCCCACACTGTAGACATTCCCTGCTGGTTATTCACTGAGTAGCTGGCTTGGTGATCTATCACATTGATGTCACCGTGTCACTGTGCTTGTGTTCAGCTACGCCTTATTTTACCTAATGGCCCCAAAGCTCAAAAGTAGTGATGCTGGCAATTTGGATATGCACAGAGAAGCCATCAAGTGCTTCCTTTAAGTGGAAAGGTGAGTAGGTGAGTATAGCACAATATTTTGAGAGATAAAGACCACATTCACATAATTTTTATTATAGTATATTGTTAAAATTATTCTGTCCTATTGTTACTGTTAATCTCTTACTGTGCCTAATTTATAAATTCAACTTTACCGTACATATGTATGTATGTATAGGGAAAAAACTTAAGTACTATCTACAGGGATTGGTACCACCCACTGTTTCGGGCATTTGCTGGGGTTCTTGGAATGTATCCCCTGTGCGTAAGTGGGAGACCCTGTCTGGACACAGACATAGCTCTTGCCTCCAGCCACCCTTTGCCTTCTCCTGAACACTCCATGGTCTGTCTTTCTTACTTCCTGGACTTTGCACTGGCTCTTTCATCTCTCATCTTCCTCATCTCTTCTTTGGCCTTCCTACTCCTGGCAAAACCCTACCATCTTACAGAATGCCCGTCTAAACAGCACCTCCACTGAAGCCTTCCTCAAATCCAGCTGTTCCTTGTACCTCCTCTAGGCTCCTACAGTAATGGTGCTCAGAGGCCATGACACATGAGACAAGTGACACTGTGACTGTATTCAAGAAAAGTCTGTGAACCCCTCAGCAGAAATGAGTCTTGTTTTGTGTTTTTCTAAGACAATATGAGATACAATGTGCTATTATATTCAATACATGTTTGCGAAATCAATTTGAAAACAAACCAAGAAAATGTCATTCCTGTGCTGTGTGCTGACAGAGCCTTGCTGTCTCTGGTTTGTGCTCTCCCTGAATCACCTCCATTGGTGGGTCCATTCTGATTCAGGGGCAAAGGCAGTGGTTCCCTCGCTGTGCGTGAGAGATTCTGGAGGTCAGGTGCAAAAACTGGTAGGATTGTTTTTGTAAGAGCTAACAAGGTGACTCTGATGAACAGTCAGGTGTAGAAATCACTGGAACTTTCCACACTTTTCATTTTTACCAGTTCTAGTAACCTTGCCCATCGGTTACTGCTTCTAGATGTTCTATGCCCAGTTCGTGAGAAGCGTTTACTTCTAGGACGAGTCTAAAGCTTTTGGGCTCATTATGTTCCTTTCCGATTAGGCAACAAGTGGTGTGAATTCTTCCAAGAACGTCATTCCTTCGTTTATGCATTCAACAAGTTCAGTCACACGCTGCACCGCAACTTTGCAGCGGATGACTGACCGTGATGCAACAGCTGTCCCCTAAGATAGTAAGGAGGTGAAAAATTCCTCCGCCCCCGTGGTGTCAGAGCCATGGTGGCCCACTGCTCATGCGTTTGTGTTGATGCTGGTGTAGAACCCTGCCACACTGCCCATGGTATGAAAATAGAGCACATACAGTTTTGTACAGTACACACTACTTGATGATGATAACAAACGTCTATGTTACTAGCTTACGCATTTACGATACCCTACTTCTTATCATCATTGTAGAGCGTGCTCTCCTTATAAAACTAAGTTTGCTGTAAAACAGGGTTCTGTGTCAGTTGTGCCAGCAGCAGCCTCATATGTCTTGAATCTGCTGATTGCATCATTTCTCTTGTGCTTGACTGAGTCTTGCGCTTTGCTTCTCATGGCCTCTAAGCACTCACACAAGGACGAAGTTGCCCAACAACACCTTTTCTCAGAATATATCCCTGTCGTTAATTGACACACGACTGCATTTACTGAGCTTCTTCCAAGGGCTAAGTGACACTTGCTTCATTTAAAGGACTGTGCACTAACAACTTGATCTTGAACTCTTTCCTCAAAGGAAGATTTTTAAAGCGAAGAGCAGTGTGTATGATTCCAATTCAGGACAAAGTGGGAGGCGACTTACATTTTTAGCTCTTAAGTGGGTACTCACGGCCATATGTAGCCCCTGAGGGGAGATTATACACTAAATATAGAACAAGGCTCATCTATACAGTATAATTGTGGATTTCTAAGTTTCAGTCACCTAGCCACAAGAAATCAGGGAGCTATTCAGAGAAGTAAATTAGTTTAGCAAATATTCTATACTGTCCACCAAATTGGTTTTCATTAAAACAGGTTGCAACTGAGAAAATGTTACTTTTATCTCTACACATTTATATATTTGATACCTTCCATGCTTAACTACTACTTGGGTTTTTTGGTTCTCCTTCCACCCCCAAGACCCCCTACCCCCGCAAAGGATAACTGTGGATTACCTTTCACTGAACTATTGTTATGGTTTTCCAAGTGCCCAAGTCCTTGGGTGTGACAGGCTTGTGCACCTGGAATCTCAATTTGTTTTAAGCAATATAAATAGAAAAAAAAAGGCCATTAGTCTTGGATGTTAAACAAAATGGCTGAGGGATGGTCTTTATAGAGTGAAAATAACAATGCTGATGATGAAAATAAGGAATCATAACACCGGACGCAATCTCTCGTTTGGTCTGTGCAGAGTAAACTCCAGACGTATCTAATGCTGAGCACTTGCTCAGAAGCTCTAGTGAAACATCCGGCTTTTGTTCACATCCACAAGTGTATTTTAGAAAAAAAAAGAACCCAAGGCACATACAGAGGAAGCTGCTAAAACAGTGACTTCTAATTAGACCGCTAACATCACTGGAGGAAAAGGAAAATGGATCTGTCTACTGTTTCCTTAAAATCCGCTACTGTTTTATCTGAAACCTATAAACAAACATCCTAATACTGCACTGTACTTGAGTTCAAAAGTTCAGCAGAATCTGGAGAAATGGTAGCACAACAGGGAAGAGAGGACAGTCTGGGGGCTGCAGGGGCTGCAGATGGGAGAAGGGTTACTGGAGCTTGCTCCTCCCACTCAGACCATCTGCAAAAGCTTACGTCTTAGCAACTGAGCTGACCTTCAGGCCCAGAGTCGTTACTCAAACTGCACCTGCCCAGGATTAAGTTTCCTGCTAGTGAATGATTGTTTCTTTCCTTTAGTCCGCAAACAGCTGTCACGTGATCAAGTGGCAACAGAGCAGAGGGAGTAGAGGGAGCAGGCTTCTTGCAAAAGGGCTTAACAGGACACTAAGTTGGGTGATTCATCTCCTTTAAAAACCTATTCCTGAAAGCCTTTTGCATGTTTATATCACTTCTTGTTTCAGCTCACAGATAATTAAAGCCTGTCAAAGACAGAGCTCTAACCTGGAAAATAGACTATCTCTATGACTCATTAGAGCTCTGAGGAATGAATGGGACTCATTGTCTCTCCCTTTTCTCTCTGACCCCAAGGCTGCTAAATCTATGGTTTCTAACCTTGTTGAAAACAAGGGAAACTTTGAAAAGTAATGTGGTGTCTCCCTGTAACAAGAGAGTTGCATGGCAGAAATCAGTTACACCTGCTTGTTAGGCATTTTGATAATCCAAATAATATGTCCACAGAATGCAGAAAATAACCTTGGACAGCCATTTCATCAGTGACGGGGTAAACTCTCAGACGCACATTCACTCAGAGAAACAGCTTCTGTAATAGGAGGGGGGTGAATTTACAAAACATTCCCACGTGATTTTAGGATATTCTACTCTGTACAGTTGTATAGAGTACATTGACAAACAAAGGAGTGTGTTATCAGTTATTCTCAAGGAATGTTAAATGTTGTAAGAAAGGGCAAGATTGTTCTAGCCAGTGTTTCTCATGATGGCTTTCCCTGAAAGGACAGTTCTAGATTTCATTTAAAAAAGGAAATACATGAAGCTATATTTACATAAAATGCTTCCCAACAATTGATCGAAAGTCAGTACCCCACCTTCACTCAGAGCGAACCAGTGGGGAGGGAGGACTGCCAGGCCTTCACAGACCTCCAGGGGCCACAAACCAATGCAGGGGCAGAGTTGCTGGGCAGCGGCTCTGTCCTACAAATTTCAAATCCTGTGTACCAGGCATGTTATTGCGCCTCTCTCCCTGTCTCTCTCTGTCTCTGTCTCTCTCTCTCTCTCTCTCTCTCTCACACACACACACACCACAGCCTAGACATGCCACAAGTGTGACCCTCCTGCGGAAACATAATCACGAGATTAGAAGAGCATGGATTAAGTGGAAAGCAGGCCAGTTTTGATTTGACTACGGAGTTATCAGAGGTAAAGAAATAAAATTAGGGCTTAAGAAAAGAAGAAAGCACTTTCCATTACCCATTCACATCCCTCCCATAACCAGAAGTGCCACCCTGGGCTCCAAGCACACCAGGACAGGTAAAGGCTGACAGGAAGCAATTCCCATTGACTGCATTAGGACGTGATGTGGGTGAATGTCAACCATTGGAGGCCCAGGTGTTGAAAAGTGTCTTCCTTACTTTTAAGCAATAAGACAAGACAGGCTGAATGCTTGTGGTTGATTACTGAAGCGCCTAAGTGAAGGCCCGAATGATTCTGAACACCTAAGAAATACAGAAATTCTTTCAAAATGCTCTGACTGAAGTACCTTATTTTAGATTACAAAATGGATTTTATACATTTCAGCTTTATTTAAAGAAATAAAACAGGCAAATCAGTTTATTTTCTGAGCACAGTATTAATGACAAGATGACATCACCAAGAGCCAATCAGAAAGCTCCCTGGTGTCTGGTGTTCTAACACCATTTCATATTTATGGATAAGCACCAGAAGGGTGTCAACCCTAAGCTGCATTTCCCTCCGATCCACTTCTAAATAAAGTGCCTGCTTTCATTGAGTAGCCAAACTGGAAAAAAAAAAAGAGAGAGAAAAAACCCCTCATAGTCTCTCTTCCTCCTCATCCCAGCCTGTTTTCTGACAATCCCTAAACAATAAGTGGGAGGCGGGGGAGAGCGGCTGGAACCCTGTGTCGCTGCTCCCTGCAAAGCTGCTGAAGGCAACTCTGCAGCTTCAGAAAGTCCTTCACCAACAAACCAAAGCCAAGGCTTCATCTACAAAACCCCTAAGAGCAAGAAGGAGGGACTATCGCGAAGGATAGGGGCAAGGCTCTCTGCTCAAGAAATAAATGCAATCAATGTCCCTCCTGTTTTTTAAAGCTGTTATCTATTCCCACTATTACCTCCCCCTCTAAAAATTTTTGAGGAAAGGAGTGAGAAGAGTTAACCCAGAAGTGGTTCACCCTAAACCAGTGCAGACAGAACACTTCGGGGTTCAGCTTCCCATTACCCCCAGACTGATGGAGGCCAAGCGTCACCAACGGACCCCAGGAACAAGGCAATGGGACAAAACCTGCACAGCTATGATGGTGACACTCTTCTCAGGGCTGGTGCTGATTGCTGAGCCCCTGGGAGATGCAGCGGCCAGAACATTTGTCTTCAGTCTAAAATCAACAATCCATACGAACAGAAATTGGTACTACGATCCAAATCCTCAGCAGCACAAGAGAGGTCTGCGGCGTCCGTGAAAACTCCCTGCCCCAGACAACTGCAGCATTCATCCTGCTCTCACACGTCTCCCCAAACCTGGTTTAGCGATGGGTACCGCCCTATCCCTCTTCCACACCCCTAACCATCTGATGTTATATCAGAATTGCTGGATCAAGCCCAGAACCAGAATTATAACGTGTAATAAAGATGCTTGGCCATGCAGCAAAGATGACAGAATTTGCCATGCTGGCCTGGAGCCAGAGTGACAGATCTTGAGCTGATGTTCCTTTTCTACAGATTTAACAATGTACAAGGAGGAAAAAAATTTAATAATCTGCTCAGAGCAAACTCAATGTCTACAAGGTTCTTTAGGTTTGGTTCTGACAAGCTCCCCTTTCACCATACACCTCCAGGACTTTCCTGGATGCCAAAAACAGTGCGAATAAAGAGACTGCAGCCTGGCCCTCTTCATATTTCACTTGGCTCGAGAGGAAACTGCCAGGCAGATTCAAAGAGAGAAGAGGAGGAATTGGGGTCCTCACTATTTGGGGGCTGTGTAATCAGAATCACTCATTTCTCTCACACGCACCCATCCAAGCCAAAGCATAAAGACTCACTGTCACATCAAAAAGCTTGTATATTTATACACAACTCACATACACGCTGCTACCTGCGGAGTCCCCGTGCACATCAGAAGGATAATGATGTAAGAAAAAGAGCTGTGTGTGAAGCAGAGAGGAAAGAATCTGACCTAGAATCTCTAAATCATTAGGTCACCTGGAGCTTGGGAAAAGGGGGGAAATGGGGAAAAAATGTTTTAGATGCCTCATTTAAAAAAAAAACACACACAGGAAAAAAGAGTTCCTTTTGTCCCGTGTGCTAAGCAATGGGTATTGTCATTTTCCAAGTTATAAAACTTCACAAAGAAAAATCAAAAGACACAAAAATCTGAGCGCTCAACAAAATAGGAATTAAAAGGCAGCACACTGGTATCATAAATCCAAAAATAATTACTTCTGAAGGGCATTCTTCCCAACGCCCTTTCCTAAGGCAAAGGAATCCTCTCCCAAACCCGCCTATGAGGAAGCCCTGCCCTCACTCTCTGACCCTGGTGCTCCATGCTAGTTGACAGAAGGGGAAACTAATTTGGATCATCCGAAAGTCATTTACATTTGGTTTTAGTTATATGATATGAGGGTAGTAAGTTGGCAACAAATGTCCCACCCTAATTAAGTTTAGTTTAGATCATTTTAAATTTTATATTCCCTCAGCACAAGCCGACTAACAATTGCAGACAGTGGTTGCCTGGCAGAAGGAAAAAGCCAATTGTGGATTTCATAATCGTCATAGATGAGTACTGCACCTGTAGCCAATCATGCGCGCGGAATAGCCTCCGCTCAGGGTGAGAGCGCTGGACAGGCATCCAGAGATCTAGGTCTGCCAATGATGTCCTGTGTGTCCAAGCAAAGGTGTGCCTAGATATGGCCAGGTGCGTCAGGCCCTGGGTTAGGACCCATCAAAAATATGTATTTTATTCATTATAATCACTCCCTTTTTCTCAGCTTTCCCATAATCCCAATCCTTCCCTCAGTTCTTCAAAGGTAAGGCTGTTGCTTATATTTCTTAGGATCTCTAGTTCCAATCCAAAATACATATTCACAACACATACACTTATTCAAGTCAGAAATAGCAGGTTGAATTGGACCCCGATTCCAACTCCAGGAGCTACACACTTTGACTACATGGTCTGTCCTGAAAATATTTGGAGAATAACTGCCCAGTGATCTGATCCAGTAAACACAGGTCAACCCAGGCCAGGATTTTCCTATTATTTTTTCAAAATGTAAAGTGCAGAAAGCCTCATGTCTGTTTATGTATCACAGTGCCTGCTTCCTCTGCCATCTTTGTTATGAATTCTCTGTCTTCATTATTACCAAGCAGTTGGTGTAGAAGCTACCTCACAATGTATCTTCTTCATCTCGTTCTAGCTTTTGCTTTTCATTCAAATCAATCCAATTTTGGTTTTTTTTAAGAATTTATTTATTTGTTTTTAGACAGAGGGGAAGGGAGGGAGAGAGGGAGAGAAACAGCAATGTGTGGTTGCCTCTTGCGCATCCCCTACCAGGGACCTGGCCCACAATCCAGGCACATGCTGTGACTGGGAATCGAACCGGCGACCCTTTGGTTCACAAGCCCACGCTCAATTCACTGAGCTACACCAGTCGGGCCAATTTGGTTTTCTTTGTGTGTAATTTCTTTGTGGAATGCAGAAATATTGTGTCTGCTTTTGAAATTCATGAGAGAAAGTTTAGAAAAGGAATATAGGCATGTGGAAAGGGTATTATCAAAATATAAGAATATCATAAAAATAACCATCTTTCTTTGCCCATTCCTTCTCTACCCCTCAGGTAAAATTTCCTATAGTCCCCATCAGTGGGAAAAGAATACTGCTTGAGGTAAATCAATGGTCAAGTCAGATAAGGGTATTATTTTCATTATGTATTTGAAATGAACAATAAAAATAAATACGGGCATAAGGGATTAGTAAAGAAAATTTTAAATCTCATTTAAAAGACTCATTTTGGGAAGCCTTGGAATTTGGGAGGTGGGGAGTAGAGGAGACACACTGAGGTTGCTATGAATCACTCCTCTTACATGTGACGCATGCCCAGTAGTTAATCGTGTTTCCATATAGAGAGGACAAACTAAAAGGCAATTTTAAAATGAGTGAAAGCCAAGGTCACAGAATAGACAAATTATATGAGTAAAAACACCACTAAAGCATTACCTTCTGTTTCTAAGAAAATTCTTACAGTTTCACAAGAGGCAACTGTACTCTCTTGGATAAACAATATCCACTTGCAAAACTAGCAGAGTGATATGCATGGGCCTTACCATTTGTCCAACATCCTGTCCCCCAAAACAGGAAATAAATCACAGATCTGAGGAACTCTCCTGTCATTACCAAAGGAAAAAGAACCCCAGAGTTAACTTCAGAGTCTGAAACAATATATTCCAAGGTAGGCAAATTGTTCATTCTGTTTATAATGACTTAAGCTGGTTCTTATAAACACTTCATTTGAACAGTGTGCATCGCGCTTCATATGATTTGGTTTCTGTGTAGAGCTCAGGTCTCTCACACAGGCAGCAGCAGATTCGTAGGCACACTCCCAGATAACAGGCTGTGTCAGCAAAGCGTTTATAACACTGATGCACTTGAGAGTAGAGGAGGGTCATTATGTGTCATGTTTTCACACACAGGAGAAAGGCAGAAAATGAGTATGAAAAGGACCGGGCATCGTGAAGGTGGGGTTATTAAGCCCATTTTTTAACACACACAACAGTGGTCCATAAGTTCAATGTCCTAAGGCAGTGCTCCTGGTTTCCCTGCTTAGTGGGTTCTTTACTTCTCTTACCTTTTATCTAATTATAGTTAAGCCACTGGATTTGGAGACAAGGCTCGGATATGAATTTCACAGAAACAAAACAATTACCAAGAAACTTATCTATCCAAGCATATGATTCCAATTGACAACCATCACACTTCAGGAATCTAAGGAGCCTACCCCTAGCCTTCACAGTACTTAACTGTTCAGTAAAAAACAAGATGATGGCCCTGGATGGGTAGCTCAGTTGGTTAGAGCATCATCCCAACATTGCAGGTTCAATACCCAGTCAGGGCAAATACAAGAATTAACCAATGACTGCATAAACAAGTGGAACAACAAATCAATATTTCTCGTTCTCTCACTCCCTTCTTCTCTATCTAAAATTTTTTAAAAATGAGAAGAAAGTTAAAAAAAACAAGATGCTTGAAACTTATCTTCTAAACTGTTGAGTACGGGGAACAATAACCCAGGTTATACTCAGCAACATGGCTAATCCCTGCCTGCAAACCATCACTTTATGTATATGAACAGCCAGATGTACACAAATAATTCATCAAACCATTTGCCTATTCTAATAATTTAAAAATTCAGATACCACCTCCTATATATAATGAAAGAATTTTGTATTACATTAAGGATACTTTGTTGTCCCTTGAGTGCTTGTGATTTTTTTTTTAAACTGGGGTCACATTTTGAGTAATGGCAATAACTCACACATTGAAAAGAGGGTTAATACCAATGAATGACAATCTCAGGACCACCCCATAGGGTTGTGCAAGCTCTGCCCTACATGACCACACGAGAGGGTGAATGAACATACAGCCAAGCCCTCACCTGCTGGCAACTACATGGCCTAGCGTCAGTCAGAAGGGATGTCTTTTTCTAATTCATTAAAGTTTTTTTACAACCCCGAAACCTAAAAGCATAACTGGGTATGTTATTTAGTTGCAGAGATATCTAGAGTCAGATTACAAATATTTATACTTGAAAAAAAAAAAAAAAACCAGGCCCAAAATGGAGTCACTTATGCTAAATCCCATGTCACCAAAATGAGACTTAATTTACAGTTTCAGCTCTCCCAGAACAGGAATCATAAATAGTCAGTCAGGAGTCACTTGATCAGCACAAGTTAGGTCATCTGCCTCAGAGGCCTCTCCCATCCCCTAAGGGAAAGTAACCTTGCAATAACCACCCCACTTTTTTGCCCAGTACAACTTCCTCGTCACTGCTTCCTTCCGCTTATGAAAGTCTTTGTACAGCTGCCCGGAGCTCCTTCTATCCACTAGATGGGATACTGCTTGATTCAAATCAATTTTTGCTCAAATAAACATTAAAATTTTAATATGCCTCAGTTTATCTTTTAACATATGCATACATACATACATTACACATGTATATATGTATACATACAAATATACATGTATACATTTCAATATCGATAAGTGTGAGTCCATCCAATTGAATTTCATAATGAATATATATGAAAAGGTTGAGTTCATCCTTAGTACACTACTCAGCAGAAACTATACAAATGGTTCCCAAAATCTATATCATCTGAAGTAAGGAGGGGAGAAGAGAAGGCCCACCAAGAGGACATGAAGAAACGAAGGGCATGAGTCAATACAAAGGAAAAAGAAGAAAAATAGAATGGATGTCTATCGACCATGTGGTAGAGAGAGGATGAGACTGGCAGGACCCGACCCACACAAGGCAATCTTTAGCTTTTGTCCCATTAACCCAGGAGCTATGTGATTTAAGTGATTTAAGCATGAGGTGTGAGGGAGGCCAGAGTCATGGGTTCATCCATATGTGAATCCCACTGTTTCTGCTGCAGGGCCATAGATTTTGTGCTTAACTCAAATTAGCATCTTGCATATGCTTCCAACTAGTCACAAGGGAGGTCAGAGCATGGGGGTGCATTCATAGAAATCCATCATCATTACTGGAAGAAAAAAAAAAGAAGAAAGAGACCTCAAGGCATCTGCTCTCCTTGCAAGGTCCTTCAGAATCAAGCTTACCTGGAAATGAAAGCACATTATTGAATCAAGACAGCCCCAACTCAGCTCTGGCTGGGTAGCTCAGATGGTTATAGTGTTATCACAATACGCCAAGGTTGTGGGTTCAATCTATGGTCAGGGCACATACAAAAAGCAACCAATGAATGCATAAATAAGTGGAACAACAGATCGATGTTTCTCTCTCTGCCCTTTTCCTCTCTTTCTCTATAATAAATAAAAATTAAAAATATATACATTAAACAATGAAAACCCCAACTCTGGCAGACCCGAGTTGTACCGTGGCTTTATCAATGTGCCATTGCTTTGCTCCTAGGTTGAGGAAAAGGGGCTTGCCTGAAGTCCCAAGTATTTTCGTGTTACTATTGAATTTATCATCCTGAGCCCCAAGCAATTTTGTTTCCCCAGAAGACAAACAAGCCTTGAAAATTATGCTAAAATTGAGAGAAAAATTGGTTTCCATTGTTCAAACAGACACCCTTCGAAATTAAATATCACTCACATTCATAGTCTTTTTCCCCAACTCCTGTAGTGATTGGTTTATATTACAAGACTAATGTCACTGCAGTATTAAATAAACCAAGCAGTTTGGGTATTGTAACACCAATAATCACTAGCTTTGCTTCCTTATAAGTGGCTTTGTAGAGAAGCTGCATTATTTTAAATGAAAAAGTTTGCTTCAGGCTCGACTCTCACATTTCAAGATTCAGTTTGTGGTGAAACTTAACAATCTCATTATAAACCCTCGAATGCTGGGAATGATGATGATGGAAATGAGGACACAGCATCAGCCGCAGCTGGCATGGTCAAAGGCCCTGAAGTAGGTTGACTCTCCTCTCCCCTGTGAAGTCAGTCTCCAGAGCCTAGGACTTTGTAACTTGAAACTGTAGCGTGGAACTCACCAGCAGTGAAAGCTACATGCAATAAGGGCCAGAGATTTTGGACTTTAAGGAATTCAGTGTTGACTAAGGCACATTTTTAAAAGTATGTGCCCAATTTGTTACTAAACTATTGGAAGATGGAGAGAAATATGCAGATTTTACTTAAGGGAATGGCTTTACACCGGCATATCTCATAATGATAGAGAGAAAGGAGAACCAAACAGAAAGAAGCTGTGATTTTTGACATGCAAAGGTCAACAGTTAACAAAGACATCAGTCTACTTGATCAGTCTATTTGTTTAATTTTACATCTTATCTTTAAGTTCAAAAGTGAATGAAAAGTGACTGATAACAAAGCTAGAATCTCCTTACTGAAGGTTCCTTAACCCAAATTATGATCATTTCAAAGGCTAGAGTGTGTATATTTTCAATGGGAAAAATGCAAAAGTAAAAAAAAATCACCTAGCTTGGGGAGTCTTAATGATCCAAAAAATCACCTAGCTTGGGGGTCTTAAGGATCCCATGGATGCATTTTCCATAAACTGCACTGATTTTGTAGACTGGCGGCTGTTTTCAGTGCAACCTTCCTTACCATGCCATAAAACATGGAATTAGTTTCCTTCAGGAAAACTCCTGATCCCCAGGATGGACCACACAGCGAAACAAGAGGCATACTGCCTAACAGAAGGTGTATGGGTTTCCCAGGCTACCCCCCAATTAAGCTTATTCAGTAATGATGCAATTACATTCCCTTAACTTGATTTTTTCAAGTCATTCTGTCTTCAATAACCAAGACCACCATGCCTGGAAGGAGTCCTGAATACTCTAGGAGTAAGATCTGTTTACAAACAGAGAAAAACGAGCCCATGTATACATACTTTAATGAAAGTTCCATACTCTCCCCAGGGGACAATCTCTACCAACGATCAGCTTCGGCTACCACCTGTGTATGAATGATTCCCTCATTCTGACTGCTCTCCTACACTGAGTCACATCTGTACAGTCTCAACTCTCCACTGACAGGTAGGACAGGAAGCTAAGTGTCAGCATGCCTAAACCCAGAATGCACAGCCCAGTCACCCACTCACCTGAATTCCTCAGCTTGATCGATGATCCCACCATCTACCCAGAGGGAAAGCGTTTCTAATCACTGGTTACCCTTCTTTGATTCTTTTATTCCTCAGATGCAGTATCATTTTATTTTTCAATAACGCCTCTCTTCCATGTCTACCACTTTGCTCCAACGACATTTTTCATCTAGTCATTACCATACAAACCTCATTTGTTCATGGCTGACAGTCCCAGACTCCTTCAACCAACTACGTAAGTCCCATTGGAGTATTATTTTTAACCCCAAAATCTGCTTCTGATCCTCTATTTTGTTAAATTCTTAAATGATTGCCCCTGTCCACAGGAGTGGGTTCTCAAATGGTAGAGGGATAAGAATCATGTGTATGTGCGGAGGGGAGAATTATTATAACACAGACTCCAGAGTCTTCCACAAGAATTCATAGTTCTGGAGTGGTGCCCAGGAACCTGCAATGCACATGCCTGTCAGGGGACACTGATTAGGTGGCCTAAGGACCATGCTTTCAGGAACAACTGACTACAAGATACACAGCTCCTTCCAATGGTGTACAAGGCTCTTCAAGATCCAGCCAAAGTTTCACCGGTTAGATCACATTTGTCTATCCTGAAATAAAAATCTAAGAAGTATAACCTACCTGCACAATAATTTTCAAAAGAAAATCACTATAATTTCCTAAGTAGAAAATGGTAGAAGGAAAAAAGAGGTAGGTGCTTTCAATTAATTTAGCTTATTTAATTTAAAGATTTGTGCAAAGCTTCTACAGCACATAAAGAAGCAGACAAAAATGCTTGCACCTGTACACAGGATCACCGTGAACACAACAGCTACAAACACTGATCGGCAGCGTTTTCACTGACAGCTCAGGTTCCACAAGTAGGTGGGACCACTGATGACGTGATTTTCCCAAACTGTGAACAAAACTTAGTAAAGATCCACATAAAGCACTGTATAATCTTTCTCCTACTCACAAATTAGTTTTATTCCTGGGAAATCCAGTGTGCCCATTAAGTCCTACCCACAAATACTTTGCGCCTGTATGTAAAGCAAAGTCAGGTTCCAGCTCAAATACTTGAAAGAGATTATGCTTTGAACCTTGCCTGAAGGTTGGTGCAGACCCATGAGGATCACGTCACACACAGCACAACTCTTCATGCACAGGACGAACCTGTGCACATTGCAAAACACCAGCGCACTGGGCTCGCTCACTAAATGCCAGCAGTGTCCTCTAACCATGTATGACCCAAAAAAACCTATCACAGGAATTTCCAAAACAGCCCCAGAACAAAAGCCTCATCTCTCTATCGACCTTCTGCACCAATCACTCCACAGAAACAACTCTAATTAAAGCAACAGTGACCTTCATGTGTCTCAATCCAGTAGACACTTGGCTTTCCTCATCTTCTAGCTGCAGCTGGCCTCTCCTCCCTAACACGATCTTCCCTTGACTTTTATCGTAACACACTCTCCTGATTTTCCTACCATGCTTTCTGTTCCTTATTCTCAGTAGCTTTTATGAGCTCATACCCTCTACCTGGCCATGAAATGGTGTGGTTCAGTGACCCTGGCCCATAGGACTTCTTCCTTTCTCATTCTCTGCTCTTTCACTCATCAGTCTCACCCACAGTATCAATTGCCATCTACATACTTCTATCGCCTCAAATTTGAATTTCCCACTCAGACCCCTGCTCTGAACTTCAAAGCTGTAAACCCAACCACCCATTCAACATCTCCTTTAGATGTGTCAAAGAAGTTTGGCCAAACTGCTTCGTCACCTGCCACCTGCACTGTGCCCAGCCTTGCTCCTCCTCCAAGCTCGGCCGTCCTCCTTGGTATGTGGGCCACTATCAATCTTGTTGTACATGTCAGACACCTTAAGACCTCCTCCCACACCAAATCCATCACAAACCTGTACTAAATGTCTAGCTTGGTTCTTCCAGTCCCAGGTGCTTCGAGAGCCACGGGCTTGGGTACAGAGATAGCCAAGTCCAAGAACCACACCACACACAACCAGTCCCAAAATGGCACAGAAATGGTATCAAGAAACCCCGATCGCAAAAATATGAATCTCTCAAGGGGGTAGACCCATACCCCCATGTTCCTGCGGAACATGTGCTTTGCCAAGAAGCACAACAAGAAGGGCCTGAAGAAGATACAGGCCAACAATGCCAAGGCCATGAGCACACGTGCTAAGGCTATCAAAGCCCTGGTCAAGCCCAAGGAGGTCAAGCCCAAGATCCCAAAGGGCGGCAGCCACAAGCTCAGTCGACTTGCTTACATTGCTCACCCCAAGCTCGGGAAACGTGCTGGTGCCTGCACCACCAAGGGTTTCCAGCTCTGCCGGCCAAAGCCCAAGTTCAAGATCCAAACCAAGCCCCAGGCTACAGATGCAGCTGTGGCTCAGGCTCCAGCTCAGGCTCAGGCTCAGGCTCGGGCTCAGGCTCAGTCTCAGGCTCCCAAAGGTGTCCAGGCCCCTGCAAAGGCTCCACAGTAGAGCACTCTGTCTGCCAAGTGAGGACAGAAGGACTGGTGTGCCTCCTGTGGTGTTTGTGCAAATAAACCGGAGGCAGGGTCAAAACAAAATGTCTAGCTTGTTCACCAGTTTTACTCCTGGCACCTAGCACAGCACTTGGTACAAAGATGATGTACAATAAATATGTGTTAAATGAACAAGTGAACGACTTACAGAAATAGTGAGCTACTTATGGACACATCCCTCTGTTCTCCCTACCATTTTCCACCATGTTCCTTCTACATGAAGATCCCACTTTCACTCCACAACCTTGCAAACATTTATCCACTCTGTAATTCTCAGCCAAAATGCCACTTCCTAACTAGCTCCCCTTGGCCTCCCCAGGACACGCACTGGGCTGTCAGTGTGTTTTCCCTCTGCTGTCCCGGCACCAAATACACAGCACCATGGCAATGACATCACTGCTTTCCAATGACTTGGCATGATGACATCCTTCCTTCCTTTGGATCTTAACACATGACAAATAGTAGGTAGGCTCAGCAAATATTTTCAATGGTTAAATTTACATTTAAAAACATTGTCTCCATCTGGCTTACCCTACCCTCTTCCATCCTGGTAGGGGAGGGCAGGACAAAACACAGTTAAGGGAAAGAGGAATGGCCAATCCTGGCATGTTCTCGTGGCTACAAGAACCCAGGCACCGCTGTCTTTTCCCATTCTTCTATTAGTAATGACAGCTTTGTTCCTTCCATCCTCCGCATGTGGTGAAGGCCATGTCGGGGACCTGAGAGAAAGGCTTGTGTGTACACAAGTCTGCCATTCCCTCGGAGATGGTGCTCAAAGCCTTGCAGGTAAGGACCAGCACTGCCAAGGCGCATGCTCCTGCCTGTGGGAAAAGCTGTTAGCCAAAGACTGTATACACAAAGCCCTTCAACCACAAGGCTGGAAGAGAATCAAAACAAACCAAAGCTTAATTAGAGTCGAACATTTCCCAGCTGGGATCCACGTCGGGGACTGAGTTCCTAAAGCCATCGCTGAGGAGGCAATTCCATCTCAAACAAGACAGGCCCTGAGAACACTGGAGGCAGAGCTGGGAATTTTTTTATTTTTTCATGTAATCCAGCATTCACAGAGCGCGCGTGTGTGTGTGTGTGTGTGTGTGTGTGTGTGTGTGTGTGTGTGTTCCCTAACCTAAAGTCCAGGCACTCTTGAAACCCCATGATTCCCAGCTCTTTGCTCCCTAACTCTTCTCCCTTTCCATAAATTAAATTAATGAGGAGTTTTCTAAAAGAGTACATTCTCTTAAAGGCTCTGTTATTCTGAAGTTAATGGCTCTGACATGCAGCCAGGCCAAACAGTTGCAGGCAGCAATAACTCTTGCAACAGCTCCAAAACTTAGCCTCAAATGTCACCGAGCCCTACACTGATCTTTCTTCCCCTTTGATTATCGCTGGCTGCCGTCCTTCCTCCCCTAACATCTTATAGCAAACTCAAATGCATCAAAGAAACCAGTTAAGAATGTGAAGATTGAGAAACACGTTCAATCTTAATGTTATGATCTTGTCTTTTCCTCCCCACAACATGTCTCTAAGAGAAAAGGACAAGTGTAAATTTGATGCCACACAGAACAAAACAACAAAATACATCTAAGGCAGTGGCGGGGGGTGGGGGGGGGGGTAGGGGGGCCCAGAATGAGCATTTCTAAATGCCAGTAAGCTAATCCAATACATACCGTACACCCACTGCAAGGACTGTGTCATGTCTGTGATGGGTTAATAATTTTTACCTGAAAAGTGAGTGGGTGTGTTCAGAATGAAGCAATCAAGCATACCTGACAGAAGCAACTGCCTCAAGTCCCTTCCTAAACTGAAACGCAGTAAGGTGACAATCAAAACAATACCAAAAATGCAAACAAAACTGCAGGAGAACTTGATGTCAACATGCCTAGTGGGTACAAGGTCAAAATAGTGATATTTATTCAGGTTCTTAAGCCTCAAATGCAAAAAATGATTAGACACACGTTTATACTTCAGCTTATCTATCTTGAAAATAAAATGTAAAATATCATATTCTAGATAAGATGGGTCCAAATTCCTGTAATCACCATTCGATCTAAAAATCTGGGCAGATATGTCAAAATTTTAGTATACATGTTCCAAAAAGTAGGGAAGGGGAGGAACAGAGGAGAAAGGAAAAGAGGAAAACATAAAACAAAAAGAAAGTAGTATTTGCTTTCTCTAAACCAGCAATAGTTTTCAAACAATTTGTCAGCGTACTCCACGAAACAGTGAGTCTTCACGTAATGGCTACAGGCTCCAAAATAATAGAGACAGTGATAAAACAGGGAAATGGAGCTCCTAACATAGGAGGCAGAGACCTAGAGAAGGGAACTTTTCTTATATGTGTACAACAGAAATGATTAGACCTTGAAAAAGTAGCTGCATGCTAATAATCTACTTAGTCTGGACTGCCTTTCTCTATGCATAATTATAAAATCCTATTTACAAAGAAATTTGAAGTTTCCAAAGTACTTCCACATACATTTATCTCATTTGGTCCCACAGCAATGAATTAGGTAGGCTAGGCGTGCCCATTTTTCAGATGAGAAAGGTGAGGTTCAGGAAAGTTAAGGAACTTTCCCAGAGCGACTCAAACAACAAGTGACCAGAGAGCCACAGTACATATCTTCCGATTCCTTAGTAATAGGTCACATCTTTATATTGTTAACTTCAAATTTACAACAAGAAGGGGAATAAAAGAAAGTCGTAGGAAAATGAACACCTAGTGGACTTCCAACTACGCTCCAAGTCAGGACTGTCAAAGGTGAAAAATATATCCAGGTAAATAGGTAGTAAGCTTGCTTCAAGACTGATGTAAATATATTTTCATTTAATTATCTTTGAGTCTCTCTCCACACCCTGCTCCATTTCCTAACATCACAAATAGTTTGTCTAGGCCATGCTAGCAAGTTTATTCTGACCCTGAACTGGTGATATTATTGGCTGTTTTTTGAAAACATACTTACCAGAGTACAGAGTGTTCCTTACCAATCCATCTTACCGTGAGTCGAAAATGCCCGGCACTCAGTGAAAAGAATGGTCTGGTAATATTTAATATGAACACAGACATTTCTCTTCTAGTGTAATTCATTATGCACACATCATTAAGGATCAAAGTACAGGCAAACCAAAGAATGGAAGAAGGAATTTGAAAACATCAAAGTTAATTATATTTGGTTGTCCCAATAGCTGTTACTGGTTCAATTAAGATGCTGCTTTGGCTAATCTTAAGTCAGGCTATGCCTCTAAAAAACCCAAGTAATAAAAGCAGAAGTCAAAACAGCCAAAGCTGAAGCACTGTTTTTTTTTCCAATGAGTGCGCTGCATCTCCTAGGGCCTTCACAGCTCCTGTGAAAGTGCAGCTGCCTATTCACTCTTCGCCACCAGTCCAAGCTCTCCAACACCTTGCACCCAGGCAGACCCTCATTAAACAGGTGTTCCATGAGAACTGCCTAACTTCTTCTTCATCCATTCTACAATTTTTTTTTATGGAGTGATTTTTTGAGAGAGAGAGAGGAAGGGAGGGAGAGAAAAAAAGAAACATTGATTTGTTGTTCCATTTACTCATGTACCCATTGGTTGATTCTTGTATGTACCCTGACCAGGGATCAAACCCTCAACTTTGGTATATTGAGATGACACTCTAACTAACTAAGCTACTCAGCCAGGGTTCTGTAATTTTTGTTTTTAACCTACATAGAGTACAGGGATGAAAAACCAAACCAAACCATGAGCCTACTGTTGGAAGGCCTGAGGTTATAGGTGGCTTTTGGTTCTTGATTTCCTGGGAATAAACAGACTCTCATCACACCCAGATTCTGCTTATTCTTAACACTGTCCTGGGCACAACGGGCATAAATTCTGTCACTTAGTGACTATGGACTCTGCCTCATTATCCTCACTTCCAAATCCTGAGGGCAAGAATATACGTGGATTACTGTGCTCAATGGTACCATCTATCGTTTAAAGAACTCTGAGAGAGCAAAGGAGGAAAATCTGGCTTTCCCACACAATTGCAGTTACTGTTAAAAGGGAAAAGTTCATTTTGGGGTTGTCTCCAGTAAAAACTGGTAGAAACACAAAACGTTAGAAGGCCCCTGGCAACAGCGATACTTTATCATCTTTGGAATAATTCCTTTTCCTCCATTAATACAGTTATTTTTTTTTCATGAGGGGCTTGGGGGAACCTCATTTTGCCAAGTATTTATTGTGCACCAGGAACTAGATGGAAGCCTTATAAATACTGTCCCGTTGAATCCTTCCCACAATCTTGCAGAATAGGGAATCTAAATTGAGCTGGAGCTCACTGAGGTGCATTCCAAATGCAGCTGCAGGAATTTAAGTGAGCTCTGGTTCTCATGAAAGTCTGCGCGAGAATCTCTCCTAAAACTGACTTCCCCAAATCTCCACGTCTCGGAGGAGTTCGGAGATGAGAAACGAATGCGACCACCAGCTTCCATATGCCGAATGTGCAAGCCCAGTTTGAATCCACTTCAGAACTCTTCAAGCAGCTTAGCCATGCCCTTCATTTGCCCTACACTTTTAAGTTTATATATCTTGTCACATCGGTGAAAAAAGCATATACCTTGTCTCTTCCTGGGTCTCTTCAAGCCATTTTTTAAACACACACACTCTCTCTCTCTCTCTCTCTCTCTTAATCTACTGTAGTTCATTAAAGCATGTCAACAAATTGTCATGACCTAGCCATCTGCCTCTATCAAAATAAGAGAACTCTCCAGATTGTGCTTTGACTTCTCGATCTCTCGCAAACAGGCGACGTTAGAAAGAGCACAGAGAATGTTCAACATCTTAATCACCCTCTCCATCACATCATGCAGGAAACCTGACTTGCTGAGTTCTCACACAAACTCTCTATGAATGATGTAATGGAGTTGGGCACACCGACATTTTTGACTTAAATAAACCCAGAAAACTCCTTTATTCCTTTGCAGCAAAGGTGCCCAATGTAAGACCAGGAAACTCAGTTTTTCCACAATCAATCAGAACCTCTAGGATTCTTTCCTGATACATTTGAAAACTCCTTCACTAGCTGGGCTATATTTCCCACATTAGGGAACCCTTTTGGAGATTCTTCGTAAAACAAACATCACAAAGGGTGTGAGCACAACTACTCCATTTTAGATCCTTGGCGCTGCTTCTACCCTGAGCCCTCTCTCGAGACCTGAGCTGTGCTGCTACACCAGTCACATATGAAAAGCCCTCAGTGTCACCCAGACCTGAAATTTCTGCCCCAACTCACCCTGAACACTGAACACACCAGGCCTGG
The DNA here is from genome assembly GCA_007922815.1 of Macrotus californicus. Classification (NCBI taxonomy): domain Eukaryota; kingdom Metazoa; phylum Chordata; class Mammalia; order Chiroptera; family Phyllostomidae; genus Macrotus; species Macrotus californicus. Next base: position 83,360 of record VMDR010002560.1, read on the forward strand.
TCACCCTGATGGTATCTGCATCAAAGTGGCCATATGTACCAATAGGTATGGTCTTGCCAAGCTCATAGAGTTTCTCACTCATATCTGCTGATGTTTACCTTGTAAAATCCAGTAGATACAGGATACCCCACTAAAGAGCAGGCCACTTGAAGAAATGAGTATTGGGGTTCTCAGTTCCTCCTACAAATTAAGACATGAATTCAGAAGAAAAAATAGGCCTTTCATTGTATCACAGTTTTCTCGCTTCCATTCACAGCATAATGTGGTCCAGAAGGAGACAGAAAAACCAATTGCTTCCTTAAGACAACAGGCAGTACTACACCAGGAATAGATCAATGGTCCTAGAGCTAGAATGTCCCTTAGAATCACCTGAAAGGTGCTTGTTAAAATGGACTTCAAAATTAATCCCTCCCCAGTGGTTTCTGATTCAGCAGGTCTGCATTTGAAGCCAGGAATCAGCACTTTCATCATGGGCCACGAGGATAGCATGCCAGTGGTGTGGCCCCTGAAGAACCCCCAGCAAGAGGGGTGAGCACAGAGAAGGAAAGAGCCCGTGAGGGAGGGAGCTGAGTCAGGCCTTTGGAATTCTGCAGTGGTTTTATAGCGGTTGTTTATAGTCTATCCCATAGCTCCCATTGTAAAGCTTGTTCAGTTAAAAATTCACCAACACGCCAGACAGAAAGAAGTCTGACATAAAGGCCCTGATAACACTAATGGTGTTAAATGAGGTTGCTTTAAATAAGGACACCTGGTTTGTGCCTAGTTAGCTGCCTTCCTTCAAGATTTATCAAGATCCAGCCTCTCTGCCCTCTTTGCTTTGTGTGCTTTGGAGAGGGAGGCTCTCATTTTTGGTCACTTCCATTTGCAACATCACACCCCATCCCCATCCAAATCCGCCCAGTTTGTTTTTCTTACTTTGTAAATTGCATTTGCTACGTTAGGCACAGTTACATGATTTTACATTTATAAATGCACTAATGGGGTACTGATCAGATGGACTCGGACTCCCCACACACACCGTGCACTAAGGCAGCAAGGCAGGAGGAACCATCATCAGTTTAAGATGAGAAAAACCTGGTCAAAACCGACTAACAAAACATCGATAAAGCCTGAGCAACTGGAGCACAAAAATATCTAAGTAACATAAAAGTATTATTCTTATGGGGATTAATCCTGTCCTGTTGAACACTTCTCCAACAGAGACATTCTGCGAAGTGCTGTCAAAAGTAGGAATGAAAATAGAACCCAGGACCCCAAATTTCTAGCTCTCGTCAATAAATCAGGCAATTTCCCCCTACAATCCAAAATAGCTGCAATGCTCTGGTTATTTTCTAACATATGGCTTAAATATTTATATTTTAACTGCTTTCAGCTTACAGTCCACATTATAAACACTCGTTAACATTTATGCAACTTCATAAGTAACTCTAACTCCAAGGTCAGATCAAATACACATTTGACAAAATAAACATCCCCAATCAGAGGCTAAAATTGTTCCAATATTTACTTGATAACCTGACACCCATATTCATTTGGCTTCCTTTCTCCCAAAATACTGTTTATTAGGAAGTTGTCCAGCGTGTGCACGCACACACACAGTGTTAGAAGCCAAAGAGAGGAACAGTTCTAAAGATATCAAGTTTTGAACCTGAAAAGACTTAAGCATTAGGAGAATCTATCACATGAGTTGGTTGTGGTTCATGGGATTATTACATTAATTGATTCAACAAATACTTGTGTGTATGCCCAGCACAGTTCTGGTCTGAACGGACAGAGTCAAAGACCTTGCCATATAGTACTTAGTTCTAGTACAAAGACAGTCAACCAGTCAGCAAATAAACATTTACCATAATAACATCAGCTAGTAGAAAGCAGGACAGAAAGTGACAATGTATTGGGGGGGCACAATACTCCTATTTAAATAGGGTGGACAGAGAAAGCTTCTCTGAAGCCTTAAGTCAAATACAGACCACACCAAACACCAAGAATGATATTAACTCCATTCCCCAGAGTCACCAACAATCATTGATCAGTATAAAAAGCTGAAGAATGCGTACAGGCATATGAATTAACAATTCTAGTAATTTTAGAGACAGAAAGGACAAAACACATGATGCTAAAATGCTCCAGCAGCATAAGCAAACAGAGGCACACCCTACATCTGGCCCAGCTCCCCGGGGCTGACCGAGATCATTCACAAGTCCAATCCACCTGTAAAGGCTGCGTGAAGTCAGTCACATATGGAAAAGTGAGAAATCCATGCAACACCATTGTTTTAATAAATTCCTTTAGAGTTCTCTTTTTGGGGGCAAGAAATGAATATAATACTGCTCATACCATAAGACACAGGTAGCATAAACATCAACAATAAGATTTTACAAAGATTAGATCACTGCATTTATGGCCAGATACAATTTGTTATTCTTAATAAAAGAGGGACACGTGCAAACAAATTGCTAATGCAATACTCATTTAAAACATGCACACTTTTAAAGATACCAACATCCTATGTTAAAAGACAGGAAGCAACTGCCTCAGGAATTAGCAGACAGTGGAATATATTCTTGTATTTGAAAGAAAATAAATATTTGGAAAGTCTGACACTACAGAAAAACCCTAATCTATTTCAGATTAAAGGACATTAAAAAGTCATGGCTTTCTAGTGGCTGGGATTAGAGTTTGGTTAGAGCTTTAATCAGCCATGCTTTTAAGCTGAAACTGGTCCTTAAATGCTGTATGTCATGCATTAAAGCATATACCAACCCCAGAATCCACTATAAAAATATACTGTAACTAAAAGCATGATGACTCAATTTACTTCCTTCCTGAGTTTTCCATAATCCATTTGACCCCCTTCCTGTCACCTAATCTAATCATGGGCTGGGTCTCCATTGAATTAAAATTCTCCCGGTTGTGCTCTCTGAAGTCATTGCCCTGGTTCTCCAGATTTAAGGGACATTTTTTCAAACGTCATCACCTACAACTGAATTGTTAAAACGTAAAGTGGACAGTAATTGAATTCATGGCTGTGTACTCCAAGAGTAGGGCTGTGATAGACATGGAGTCTAGAATGAAGCTGATGGTTTTTTCCAACCCTACCCAATAACTGAAGTATTCTTAGGCAAGCTTTCAAGCTTGATGAACACATGCCCTTCTCTCACCCCTCTCTATTGCTGCCACCCCCCGCACTGTGGCCTCTACAACTGACACCAAAGTTTGCACAGCCCATGACAATTCCCAAAGCGCTGTCACATACATTAATCTGATCCTTGAGACCTTTTAATGATCCTAAATCACAAAAGTTAATTGCCCAAGTTAAGATCTGGAGTAAAGAACTGCCTGTGTGCAAAGTGGCTTTCAGTCTCTTCCATTCCTAAACTGGTTGTTCCCAATCACCGACTTTAGAATAAAATCGCTTTGCAGCCCCCAGGGATGTTTTCTCTGAACTTCTCAACTTATAGACAGTGTTGCCATCTACGCTGTGTTTATGGTACCTAAAATTATTCAAAATTATTATTTAAAGACAGATATCCAGATAATGTGCCACCCACACTGTCGGTAAACAATTTCATGTGAATCTATATTATGGATAAAGAGAAGAACCTAACCTTACATCCAAGGTCACACACAGTTAATAACACTCCTTGTACAAACATAGATCTGTCTGGCTTCTTTACCACAAGGCTTATCTAGGTGATGACTGAGGACAAGAGTGGGGGAGCGGGAGGTATGTGACCCCAGGTAAGGCTTTGATTGGCAAGTTGATTAATAACCCATCTTTAAAACTAGAAAGTAAATAAGTAAGATCAGAATACTCCTTCTGGAACTCCATTTTCATTCCTTCAGCAGCTTTGCTCAGTGGCCTTACTCAAGTACAATTATTGCTGATTGATTCTTTCAGCATTTTCTTGCCTACCAAACAAAATTAAAATCACATCTAAGAAAACAATAATGCTAAGGGTTTCCTCCCCCTTAGGAAACTTAGAATGATCATTTGACCCCATTCTGTGAAAATGACTGTTTTTCTTCCAGGTTGTGTTTCTGTTTGCTTTAGTTGTGGGGAGGAGTATAATTATTATAAACATAATAGCTGCTTACATCTGTATCGCACTTTATCACTTACAAATGCATTCCATTATTCTATTTGATACTTACAACTCATTGTGGAAGTAATATGGGAATTAGTACCCATTTACACAAATAATTAAGTGGAGGCTCAGAAAGGTTAAGTAATCTGACCAATGTCACTAAATTAGAGCAGAACAAGGTCACAAATCCAGATCCTTTTATCTGTAAGCCTCCAGCTCTTTTCTACCTTATTACTTGATGATCCTTCCAGTAAATTCATTACAAAGTATACTGGAAAGCTTTCCTGTTCTGTTTCTAGACTGCTTCTTTTTTTTAAATTTATTTATTTTTAAGATTTTATTTAGTTTTAGAGAGCAGGGCAGGGAGGGAGAAAGAGAAGGAGAGAAGCATCAATGTGTGGTTCTCTCATGTGCCCCCTACTTGGGGACCTGGCCCACAACCCAGGTATGTGCCCTGACTGGAATAGAACCAGTGACCCTTTAGTTCAGAGGACTGTGCTCATTCCACTGAGCTACACCAGCCAGGGCTAGATTGCTTCTATTTTATCCTTCCATCAAAATAACTCTGTCTTATTTAGCCTGATAGAAACAAACACTACAGAATGTGCAAACAGAGATGATCTCAAATGGCCAAAATCCTATTGAAAAATCAGAATGATTTGGTCCACAAGCCATATTTAAAGAATCCATCAATACGCTTCAGAATTATAGTCAAGGGAATGAATCTGTCACCCAAGCCTGTCATAGAGAAAAGGAAAAGAGACAATAAGATCTGGGGCAGTCCTGACTGGTGTGGCTCAGTGGATTGAGCACAGGACTGTGAACCAAAGGATCACTAGTTCGATTCCCAGTCAGGGCACATGCCTGGGTTGTGGGCCAAGTCCCCAGTAGGGAGTGTTTGAGAGGCAACCACACATTACTATTTCTCTCCCTCTCTTTGTTCCTCCTTTCCCTTCTCTATAAACAAACAAACAAAGAAAGAAAAAGAAAGAAAGTCAGTCAGTCTGGGGCAGAGCAGGGAGAAGCCCAAAACTTTAAAAAAAAAAAAAAGAAAAGAAAAGGGAGGGAGTGATTGGAAGCCCAAGTTACTGATAGAATTGTGAGAGCCACAGAAATCTGACAATTCTTTTCACATATTAATTTGTTGCAAAATATCTATTTATATACATCATATGATTCAATTATATATTTATCCAGCTACAAATAGCATCTCTCAAGCCAAATGAAGTATTTCTTGGAATATTTTTCTTAAATTGTCTTGAAAGCTAATTAGGTTGTCCTTTGCTTTATATATTTAAGCATAGATTTTTTTTAATCAGTTAGAAAAAAGACATGAGCAGACATTTCACCAAAGAGAATAGTGGACAGCCGGTAAGCACATGAAAAAATTGTTCAAGTTCATTAGCTATCAGAGAATCAGAAAAACACAAACTAAATCTACAATGAGATACCTCTTCACACCTATCAGAATGACAAAAACAAAAAAAATTACGACAACACCAAATGCTGGCAAGGGCACAGAGAAACTA